>LBNU01031702.1:109155-139062 GCA_014162995.1 Artemisia annua | reverse complement strand
AGCTTATAGAGTTAGGGGAAGTTGACACGCACTCCCTACGACTTGTTAGGATACACCCGTACCATCCACGCCAAACTCAACATACTAATTACATGGTAAAAGATAGTTAGGAGTGAATAAATCTAAGTCCAAACATACGGTTTGTTCCCCACCATTGTTTTCTCAAACTTAATTTAAATCGCATAAGGTAGATAACTTGGGTTAGTTGACTAGAACTAATTCCGGCCCACTCCTTCAAAACGAGATTTTACTGCTTTCTAAAAAACATAAAAATACAAAAATAATCATCCTTCCACCACTTGACCTTAATTAGAGTAGTCTTAACCTAACGAACACTTTTTCCTGTGAGAGAACGATCAATCCCCGGTACTTGCCACACCACTATATACATCGTCAGTACCACTGCCTGGTGGGGATTGCAAGCTTCTCGAGATCCCTCGAGAAGGTAAACGAAGTGCGGGGTTGCAATCCACGCGCATCAGTGATATTGCATGGATTAAGGGGAAGTTCATTATCTTTCATACATATTAACTTCAGGGGAAGTTCGTGCTTACTTATTTAGGTCATTATCAACTAGGGGAAGATTGTTAGGAATTATATTAGAGTTGATAAGACAAAACATTGAAAGATGAGGGATGACGACATCAAATAATCCCGATATTTAAGTGTCAATTTCCCCCTATTATGCTCATGAATTATACTTATTTTATGGATATATACTCTGATTTCTTTATATTTTGTATCTAGGTTACAAGTGAGCATAGGAGCAAAAGAGACGAGGAAAATGGAAAGAATGTGCCAAGACAAACAAATACAAGTATGCTGGAAGAAGCTACGGCGTAACATCATCTCTCAATTACGTCGTAGCAAGGAATTTAACTATGAAGACCAAAGTCAACGCGTACCAAGAGTTACGGCGTAACCAAATCTAAGGTTTACGCCGTAACATATTCAAGACTTAATGAATCTTCAGAATGGAAGACTACACCGTAACGTTACTCTGGAATTACGGCGTAGCAACGTGTACGAGAGTAGTCCAAGCTCATTTCTCAACTTACGGCGTAGCTCTACTTTGTGACTACGGCGTAACAACGACTACGAGAGAAATCTCAGACCCGATAATATATCTACGGCGTAAAGCATATGGAGACTACGACGTAGAAGAAACCCTAATATTGGAGTTACGACGTAACAGTTCATCAACTACGCCGTAACCATCAGATCTGGATAAGATTTCATTAGCTATAGCGTAACACATTTCTTAGTTACGCCGTAGCTCTGATCAGGCCTATAAATATAACCCTAATTTCTGCATTTTTTCATACAACTTTCTCACACACAAGGTCAGAGATCGTTGGGAGCTTTTAGGAGGCCCTTCTACAGCAGCATACGTAGGCTTTCAAAGGGAGAAATCACGCTTCATTCCATAAGTTTTAGCATTTCATATTCAATTTTACATTTCAAATTCCTGTCTTATATTAACATTATTTCAAGTGTTCGATTCAATATGATCGGCTAAGCACCTCTGGTGCTAGCCTAATTATGATTCCTTTATTGCTTTAATTATGTTTCCGTGCTTTTCTTAATGCTTTTACGTGTGTGCATGTTTAGTTTATCTTTAGAACCTTTACTTTCGGTAGTATTGTAAGCTTGCCTATATCTGTTACGCTTTATGTGGTTGACTTGATACCTCAATCCATTTAGTAGGCTAGAAGAATTGACCATAGGGCGCTAGCCTGACAGATTGCGAGGAAATGGGAGGGATGGCAACTGACCATACTGCCTTGCGTGAGAATTGACCATAGGACCACCTTGCAAGTGGAGGTACTTAAGAAGTTAGAGAAATGGCCTATGATCATGACAACGGGCCATTTAAGATAAGTCTAGCATGTAATGGCACTTAATGACTCAAACCCGTCTACCGTACGTCGGCTTACTAGGATGGGGTAGTGCCTGTGGTTCCTGGCAGGATTCGGGGGAGATAGGCTAGGGAACTTGACCATATGAACCTAGTGACACATGTCCGCCCCACCTAAATCATGAGATTAGTTTAATAGGAAACATGACTATAAGCGATATAGGAGGATTAATTAGGCTAGCACGCTTCTCTCTTGCTGCTCACAACTTTACTTTTAATTTCTTTAGTTTTTAATTTCACGAGGCTTCCCCCAACCCGTGCGATGCACGGTTTTTTGGTTGAATAATTAAGTGTTTTTTCATATAAACCTAAATGCTTGGACCTATCTTCATATGTTCATACTGTGCTGAATATAACAAAACAAAGAAAACCAAAAGAAGGAAAGAAAAAAAATCTATATTATAAATTTGTTAGAGATAAAGGATACACTTTATGTGACTAATCTCTCTATACTCATATCATACTTGTATTATGAAGTATCGTCCAACATTCCTACCTGCATGATTAATACCCAACATTCTTATGTGTATATTGCATGCTTAACATGAGAAACTAAACATAAGACAACCATTATCATCCATGATATATGTTGACATTCGCACTTGCATCATATTAAAAGGTGTAATCAACTTCTATGGAACTTTTTTTAGAGATACAAAAAGGCTACTTTAAGTGCACATGTTAACCAACATAAATGTATTGACTACAATAGAGAATATATGGTTTAGTGTTGAGCGAAGATTGTTACGACCCGGTAAGGTTGTATCGATAGTAGCACCCCTTCAAGCGTGATGCGAGCTCCTAAGAAGAGAGAACGAAGACCAAAGATATTTTATTTGACAAATGCTTAATGATTCTATTCATAATGATGCGGTATAAATACATATTAAAGATAACTCATAACTCGAATAGATAACTCATACCACAATGACACTGTCCTAGATAACGAATCACATGACACAATCCTAACATGACTCAAATACGACTAAACAAAAGACAGTTATCCAAAGGCTCGTAACATTCCCCACTCCTTCAGAAATCACCTTGTCCTCAAGGTGTAGCTGCAAAAATCATGATTCCAGGATCCCATATTCTTTGAATAAACATGGACTCTTCTTTAAACCACCGGCTAATAGTTATGATATGAGACTCAAAGGATTGTTTCCAAAGCTGTCCATAAGAAGATAATAAATAAACTTGTTGCTTTGTAGCCTTCTCTTTTGTCTGCCCTTCTTCAAACTTTTTTGTTGTGTCATTGGTATTTTCATGAACCTCATCCACTGACTTTAGAGTTTTTATTTGATTATCCCCCACTAACACCTCGTGTGCCGTGTCATTCGCAGGATCGGCATTGTCATCCTCGTCATCCTTGATGTTGCTACTACTCGCTTTGTTACAGGAAGAAGACGACCGCTCATCCTCAAAACGTGCTTCCATTAAGCGGGCGAATGAAAAAGCTTCGTCTAAAGCTGCGAGGTTTGACCTTAAGAGTGCAAACTGTAGAGCCGGTTTTAGTCCAGAGATATAAAATGATTTAAGTAAATTTTGAGATATCCCCGTTACTCTATTTATAAGTATCTCAAACTCACTTTGATATTCGGCCACCATACCCATTTGCAAGAGCTTAGATAGTGCGTCCCGATCATTGGTGCCCGATGCCATGAACATTAACTCGAAGAACAGAAAATATTTTCTGTTGAATAGTGTTGATGAACAGTACTCGTAAATAGTAAACGATGGACAGTTTTTTTTTTTTTTTTTTTTTTTTTTTTTTTTTTTTTTTTTTTTTTTTTTTTTTTTTGAATTGGAATCGTAATTTGGTAGCCCTCTCAATGAAAGCACCAATTGATACGACCCAGTTAGGGGTTGTATCGGGATAAGGCACCACTTTTAGCGTGTGCGAGCTCCTTAAGAAAATAGAGAGAAGAACTAGAGATTTGTTTATCTTAAACTTTGATTGATTCATTCATAATAATGATCCGGTATATATAACCGAATAACCCTAGCTTGTAAAACAATCCAAACATAAAGACATATCTAAACAATGACACTTTCCTAATACGACACAAAGACATATCCTAAATAAATATAACATGGCATAAAGCCCGGGGCGTATCACTCCCCACTCCTTCGAAATCACCTTGTCCTCAAGGTGTGGTCTTGAAAAATTTCTCTTGACTCCGGGATACCTTATCCTAATCCTAATCCTAGTCCTATCTTCTACTTCTGTAGCTCTCCTGCTTTCCGCTACCGCAACCAACACCTTTTTCCTCTTCCGCCTTCCACTACCTTGGACATAACACAACACCATTCTTCCGCCTTTCGTTTCACCCAAACGACCATCAAATTCACGACCACCCCCAACAATCTCTTCCATTCTTTTCTTATTTTCTGAAAATTCTTCAAACTTGCTATGAACTTCATTACTCTCACCAATATCGAAAACACCGTCTATCAGGTTATTAACCACATCAACACCAATATATTCATCGGCATCTAACGACCTTCTAATCTTAGGTGAAGCGAATTCACTTTTTAATGATGGAATGGTATCTGATTTCTTTTCAGTCATATGATCTTTCTCCTCCTCTTCAATTGCCTCAAAACGAGCCTCGCCTATATGGGCTAAGGAAAAGGCTTCTCCTAAAGTTGTAGGCCTTGCCCTCAATAGTTCTATCTGTAACGACAGTTTAAGTCTGGTGATATAAAACGATGTAATTAAAGATTCAGAGATCCCTGTTACTCGATTTGCAAGTACCACAAACTCACTATCATATTCGGTCACCATACCATTTGCAAGAGCTTAGAGAGTGTGCATTCCGCGTCCTGATTGCTGCCGCCTGATGCCATAAATAATACTCAAGCAATTAATAACTCAAAAAAAATATTTTTTTCCCGATGAACAGTACCCGCGATGAACAGTAACTCTGGTGAACAGTACGTCCAATGAACAGTACTTTAGTGAACAGTATATCGGATGAACAGTGCGATAAACAGTGCTGATGAACAGTAACTTTTTTTTTTTAAAGATTGGAACCCTAACCAAAATCCCTCTCAACGAGAGCTCTCAATGAAAGCACCAATTGATACGACCCGGTAAGGTTGTATCGATAGTAGCACCCCTTCAAGCGTGATGCGAGCTCCTAAGAAGAGAGAACGAAGACCAAAGATATTTTATTTGACAAATGCTTAATGATTCTATTCATAATGATGCGGTATAAATACACATTAAAGATAAATCCTAACTCGAATAGATAACTCATACCACAATGACACTGTCCTAGATAACGACTCGCATGACACAATCCTAACATGACTCAAATACGACTAAACAAAAGATAGTTATCCAAAGGCTCGTAACAAAGATACATTAGATTACCAAATCATTAACGAATACAAAAAGAAAATAGATTGTTTATTTAGAAAATAGAAAATAGTTAGTTAGTACTTAGTAGTATTCAACTATGCATGCCCAAACAAATGAAATATTAAAAGAGACGGAAATATAATTCTTGCAACATCGATTTTTTAACAAAATTTATCAAGATTAATTGAATTGTCCTCAAATGGATGTATACGTATGTTTGACCTGTTACGTTTGGCATGTGCCCGTTTAGCCCGTGCCTGTTTAGCTCACGCCCATTTTGCCCGTACCCCGTTTGGCCCATAGCTCATGCCCGCCCGTTTTGCCACCTGCAAAATTAATATGTATGATAAGAAAAAAAATGAACCGTTAAATAGACTGCACATATTATAGAGTTGTTTACTTGTTTATATAGCTAAGAGTTAAGAAGATTACAAACAATAAAGATGCTTTTTTGTCACATAATATTACTAAATTAAATTTCTTGAAATTTGGTAGTTGTTGATAGGAAGAAAAGATGTACAGTATGAGACAATCAATACATTTAATTGTTTTATGAGCCTTACTTATAAAAAACCATATACAACACATTTCACAACTTTTAGTGCAAATGATAATACCCGATTCACTCCATTTGCGTAGGCTGGCCCAAAAGAAATGAAATACAGTGTATACCCTAATCTATCTCATATCGGTTTGACCTAAAACACACATATATGATAAACGCCTACCACGCTTGTCTCTCATCTCACTAACTCCATCTCATCTCATATTCATCTTATCAAAAGAACTCATCTCTCAGTCTTGTTACCAGCACCAATCGATCTAAGCTACATCTAATCACAACTAAAAAACTCATCTCGTCTCATTATCCATCATCATTAAACGCTAACTCACAACCATACTTGATTTCTGCGTTTTCTGCTCCAATGGCTTCAAGATCCAATGGTGGGTCTCGGGTAGGTGGTTATTAAGTTATTGTTTTTTGTCTGAATGTTTTGGAACGAAACAGAAATAGATTATAACACGGTTGTTACAAATCTGTTCTTATGAGTTTCGGACATTATTGAAGCATTAGCTTCAAAAGAGGATCGATGATGATTGTTTTTCGTGTGTTGGACCTTCAATGGTCGGATGTATCACTGAATGTCGGATTTTTTTTTCGCTATTTTGTCCGTGGTTAACTCCCAGTGTATGAACTAAACAAAAGTGATATGTTTGCCTCACATCTCAATGGGTGGAGTTTATATAGTGACTCATAATGGAGACATGAAGAGTCACTATAAATAGCATTGATCATAAAAGGATTTTTAATGGATAGTTCAAACGATTCAGTCATCATTCACTGTTGATTCACATGAGTTTGCAGACTATTGAGATACCTGTAATTAATTGTTGGAAAACTATACAAATTTGTATTTTGTAACCCCTATAAACGAAAATATTTTCGTGTAGTTATTTTGGTATGCAACTTCTTGTTTGTACGGTACTTTTGGTTGTGCACAACCCCCTTGCACATTAAATTAAGGGGGATAAGCTTTAAGTATTATAGATTTCATTTCAAACAACCAATCAATCATTTATTCTTTTAATTTAATTTTAATTAGTGACATTAGACTTAGACATAGTCCGCACCACATAGCTCTTGGGACGACCTCGGAGTTACCATTACTAGCTAACACACGACCGGATTTTCTGTCCGTTAGTGCATAAAGTAGACCTAGGGTAAAACGAGACTTTATAAATATTAAAACCTGGTTAGAAATCCTGCATCAAGTTTTTGGCGCCGCTGCCGGGGAGCTATAGTAGGATTTGTGTTTAAGTTTTTAAATTTACAATTTTTATTTTTGTTTTGTTTTTCTCATATTTTTGTTTAAGTTTCAAGAATCATGGAAGTAATCGACATTGACACATTGACCTTGGAAGAATACCTTGCTATGACTAGAGATGAGCAAGGATCGGTCCTTGTGAGGCCAATGATTGGAGCGGATGTTCAGTTTGAGATCAAGCCGCAGTTTATGAGAGAGTTGAGAGAGAAACCATTCACTGGACTCAAGACGGAAGATGCTTATGAGCACGTGGAGAATGTGCTCTACATCACTAGCCTCTTCAATATCCCAGGTGTTTCTCACGATGCAATCATGCTCTGAGTATTCCCTATGACACTCTCTGGAGCCGCTAGAAGATGGGTTGATATGTTGCCATCCGGAACCATCAACACTTGGAATCTCCTTAAAAAGAGCTTTATTCAACGTTTTTGCCCTCCCTCTCGGACAGCAAAACAGTTAGAAGAGATTCATAACTTTAGACAAGAAGCTGACGAGACATTATACCAAGCTTGGGACAGATACAATGATCTCCTAACAGGTGCCTGACACATGACTTGAACAACCAACAAAAAGTAAACATATTTTACAAGGGCATTAACATTGCAACAAGGCAGATGATCGACTCCCAAGGACCTATTCCGGGAATGACCCCTGCTCAAGCCCTTGATGTAATTCAAGACATGGCCGACCACTCTCAATAATGGCACGATGGAGGTAGCACCAGAAGTAATGGGGTAGAATTGGAAGGTATGAAAGCTCTTACTAATAAACTTGAGAATCTAGGCAGGGAAATGAAGAAACTCAAGGAAAACGTTCACGCCATTCAAGTTGGATGCGATATTTGCGAAGGGGCTCACCTTACAAAGGATTGCCCGTTAACAGAAGATGAGAAAAAAGTCGAGGAAGTTAAGTACGGAGACAGAAGACCCTTTCAGGGGAACAATAACGGATATCGCACGGGAACACAGGGATTCAATCCCCGATTTACTAATAGACCGCCCTATGGTGAAAGAAGACCCACTCTTGAAGAGACTATCAGCAAGTTCTTGGAAGAATCAGCTAAGAGAGAGACTGAAAGAGAACATTGGCTAAAAACTTTTCAGGAAGGGACTCAAGCTAATCTTAAATCTCATGACAAAACCTTAAAGAACCTCGAGGCTAAAATCAAACTGTTATTTAAAGATGTGCAGGAACAGATTATAATAGAGAAGGCTAAGGTTTGTGTGGCGGTATCAATTGACAATGAACGTCTGGACACTATTTCCAAGGAATCTACGAAGAGTAAATCTGAGTTACGCCGTAGCATGCCCATACAACTACGGCGTAACAGTGGACCTGAGGAAGAGAATGTCGTCAAGAACGCTATGGTGAGTAACGAAGAGGTCAAAATTGTAACTATTAACCCCAGAGCTGAATTGGTAAAACATAAAGGGCCACCTAAAGTTACATTTATGCTTGAAACAAGATACCATTGGTGTGTACCTGTCCCGGTCGAAAATAAATGGTCTTATGACCTATGGCTTTCATGCGACCCGAGTAAAGAACTTTGTGACGCAGGTGGAAATGAAGAAAGATTGAAAGGTAACAAGCATCTATGGACATCGACTCTTGATCAATTTAGGAAAAATCTGAAATGGAAAGGGACAATAACTTTCGACGAATGGGTACAAATCATTTACGGTGAAGTTAGTGGAAAAGAGAATGGAGATTTGGGAAGAAGTAAATCGTGTCACCAATGATGATCCATTCCCGGATAAGGAAACTAAAAACCCACAAATGAAGGAAGACCATAAGGATAAGGTAGGCAAGGAACATTGGTGCGAAAGAATCAGAATCAGTAATGATAATGGAGAGTCTTTTTGGGCATCATGTGACCCCTATGGAGATGAGTGCAATGGTGGAAGCAGTAAAGAACGGATTGGAGATATGTCCTATCACTGGAGGTCCACTAATGATAGCAAAATATGCGAGTTACCATGGGTCGATAGATTAAGTTTCAACGATTGGGTAAAAATCAAGTATGGGAAAGTTGACTACTTGACTAAGGAGAAAATTTGGCAAGAACATACAAGAAGTATGGATGAGGAGGAGCATGAGAATTCGGATGAAGATATAGGGGAAGCTTGCGAGGCAAATCTTAATGAAAATAGAGATCAGCAAATCTTCAACTTAATTGAAGATAAGCTGATGATGAATGGTATAAGGGAACGGAATCCGACGATGATGATCTTGAAGGAATAGTTGACTACCTTGATTTGAAAGGGTACGATGGGTTTGTAAATATGGAGGATGAAGCCTATGAAAAACGTAGGTGCAAATTGCTGGGAATACCCTATAACAAGCCACCGCCCATTCAAGCTGAAACATTCGAGATCACTAGGTATGCAATTGGTCCGGATGAGAAATTTACTAAGATCGTAAGTAGGGACAAGAAGGAATTTCTACGCACTCCAACGAATGTCGCCTGGATACGACATAATTTAATGAAGGAAATGGACGAACTTGGGCAAGTTCGTCGGTTTCCCACGTGATCACCCGTGGGAATGAGTCTAACTTAAAGACTCGATAATAAACAAAAGTGCTCTTACAGGAGACAAACCGTACTTTTTCTCTTTTGTTTATTTTTGTTGGTTGGTATGTTTGTTTTATATTTTTGCAGAAATTAGAGAATGGAGGAATGGGAGAATCTGTTTACTGCAGAAACTGATACTCTCGGATCAGTAGTTACGGCGTAACTCAGTCTTACGACTACGCCATAACCACCCTTACGTAGCTGATAACTCCAGGTTTTGCACTAATTACGGCGTAGCTCTATTCCATGACTACGCCGTAACACCTTTCTGAGGTGTATTCCTCAAATATTTTCAAACATACTAAACTTGTATTAGTAATTTAATGAACTTTGTGGGTATGTTCCCTGTAAGCCCTCACGAGACTCAACTCGTCCACTTAGGACACCAAGTGGTTTAAAAGGCTTGTTGCATACGCTAAATGCAACCGTGATTCCTACGAAAGTGAGTTACGATTTTTCTTGTTTTTCATTTTTATTTTTTTTAGATTTATGCTTGTGGTAGTGTCGTGATTTTAGGGATATGAAGTTTGCTCATGGAGGCTAGCCAAAGGCACGAAGATTTCTCGCGATCCTTCTTTCATTTACGGAGCAAATTTCAGGGAAGTTCTCGCTCTAATTCTACCTTCTCTTCACATTTACTTAATTCTTAGTACAAAAGCGACTTTGTACATTTCAAGTGGGGGACGGGAGTAGAATTATCTTGAACTTTATTTTGTCCTCAATTTTCTAGTTTATTTTGAAAAAAATTTGCCATTTTTAAACTTTTGACATGTTTTTCTTAACCGAACTAGAATAGACCTTAGCCGGGCACATTTAACCCTTGAATTAATATGGTGAGGTTTAACCTATTTAGTTTCACCCTGTTTACCCAAATCCAGCTAAATATTGAGTGTGCCGGTAGTTTTGTAGACTTTAGAACTTGGCTTTTTGATGAACTAAAATAAGTACATATTATTATCATCATTTATCCTATTTATTTGACTTGTTTTACTTTATTATGTATAAGAATCGGTACTTTAATGTTTACTTTAGTGATTCTCAGGTAAAAACAGGTAATAGGTGAAACTTGGCGATTTTGGACTAATTATGGAGCAAAACGAGCAAGATGTCAAAAGTCTATTGAAATCCAGAAGATGCGCCGTATCTCTCTCAACAGATACGCCGCAATATCATACTTAGATGAATTTGAAGACCATTGCCTGACTTTGAAGAATGCCCCGCATGGAATTCTACCATGCGCCGCTTATGAAACTTTGGTCAATGAAGAAGATCAAGCTTGTTCTACTCCAGATACGCCGCATTATACTTCTGACATACGGCGTATCACTATCAAGACTTCACCAGATACAATCAAAGATACTGAAGGACATGTGCCGCATAAAGATTCAAGTTACACCGCATCTGAAGACGGTGTACGAATATTCCAGAATATATTAATCTTGGACCCCACGCGAAGTTAAGTAAATGCGCCGCATCTGCTCATTACATGCGCCGCATCGTACCCTAAGACAGAAACTATAAATACCCCAAGACCTAGACGAATTTTGTGTGCAACATAACCCTAAGGAGCCGAATTCAGACGAACAAGCAACACAAGACACACCCTAAACGAAGATATTAGAGCTGTAAGAAGGTCCTGCATGTATTCAATTCATTAAGTAGTTTTGTTTTATTGTAATAGTACGCTTTAATTCATCAGGATTGATGGCCGGTAGTATGTGACTGCGGAAAATCATATGCCCGCCTTAAAATTGCTTTCCCATCAATTAAAGTTTATATGTTTGATGTCTTTGGTGAATTTATATTAGTGCTTTGATAACCTCTGTGTCTAGCTGAGCACTGCTTGGGCTGCCATACCCCTTCCTCGCCTATTTAATCTGACGTCTTTGGATAAATAGGATAGTCATAAGTAATCATTAAGGGTTTACTCGCCGATATAATGAAACCAACGAGATAGGTTTAATTAATATACACTTCATATAAAACTAGCAATAAAACAAGTGACAAGCTACTTAATTATCAGGACAGGTCTTCTTATAGTCTCTATTATCTATCTGTGTACGTGTATGCTATTCGCTGATTCGTGCTCATTAGTTTAATTTACTGTTTAATATAACCAATCTGTGCCAGTCTCTCAGGCTGAACCCCCTTGCGTTAGATTAGGCTGTAAAACTAACTTAGGATATTAAAATACTGATTAGGATAACTAGATAATACGTTCCACTCTTAGTGATCGACACTCTACTTACCATTATATACAAACTGACCGGGTACACTGCTCGTTAAGTGTGTGTGTTATTGATAAGTCGGCTAAATATAAATGTAAAACTTGAGTAGGCATTAACACTGCTAAACCGCAACGACACATCACGCACATCAAGTTTTTGGTGCCGCTGCCGGGGAGTGAATTGTATTTATCTATTAATTTGATTAGTAATTTAATTAGATTTTCTTTTTATTAAGTTTTTAGATTCTAACCACTTACTTGTTGTATATTAATTAGATTGCATTCATTGTATAATTTCATATTTACTGTTTTTTTTATTTTCTGTAATTTTCTTTTTATTTATATTTTATTTTTCTTTAATTTTTTTTGTACTCACTGCTGTCGTTGTATTGTGCTGATACAAATGATGCGGCGCATCTGTTTCGCAGATGCGGCGTATTGCGTTTTAATTTTATAAAATACAACGCGTTTAATAATTCGAGTACGACGTATCTTTTCCCAAAGATACGGCGTATTCTGTTTTTAATAAGAATTTTTCGAAACCCTAACGCCATGCGACGCATCTGTTTTTACAGATATGGCGTATTTAATATTTAAATTAAAAACAGTTTTCGAATTAATTAAACAGAAGCGACACATCGATTTATCGATACGGCGCATCTACTGAATCAAAAATCTTGTATTTTGAAACGTAACGAAAATACGGCGCATTAGCTTCTGCTTATGCGGCGCATTTAATTTTTGTAAATATAACTGATTTTTGATATTTAACAGGTACGGCGCATTCTAATTCAAAAGTGGCGTATCTATTTTCTAAATAAAAGTCTGATTTAATTTTAACGTAATAAGATACGGCGTATCCTCTTTCAAGATACGACGCATCATCTGCAGATATCAGCAACTTTTATTTTTCATATTCCGTTTTCGTTATTAATTTCCTGATATCATACTTTCTTGAACAAATCCTACTGATAGTTTTATTCTAATTTCAGGAAGCACCAGAAACAACAATGCTGCCGACAAGAGATAATACGCAAGCTAACAATAGTGCCAAGATTGCCAAACAATGGTACGAAGGGAACCACAAGTTTGTTGTAAGAGGGCAATTTCTCAATTTGTTACGAGATATTGCCTTTCGAGGATTCAAGAATGAAGACGCCAATGAACACATGGAAAGAATCCTTGAACACATGGAAAGGATCCTTGAAATTGCTAAACTCCACAAAACAAAGAATATGACCTATAACCAATTCATGCTCCGAGTCTTTCCGAATACACTTACAGGGGAATCAATGCGTTGGCTGAACTTCGAACTCGACAAACCTCTTACCAGTTGGGTTGAACTTAAAATAAAGTTTTTGGAAAAGTTTATCCCTAAATTCACCTGTTGGCTAAAATCTAAATTTCTTTTCCACGAAAAGATGAACCCATCTCTGAAAAACGAACTCTGGAATTACTGGAGAACAGGGAATGATGAAGAGGAGATAAAAAACGAGGAGGATGAATTGTTTAAAATTGAAACAAACTTGTTTGATTATGAAACCCCTCTATGCAAGGAGTTTAACGAATTTAACTATTTGTTAAAAGTTGATACCGATGTGCTCACTGGAGACTTACCTGGATTCAAAACTTTTGATGCATTCAAGAATACTTGGTTATATGAATGAAATGATCAAATTCCATGGGTTTCCAATAAATCGGTGTTTTACAATGAACTAGTGCATAGCTGTGAGCCCATTCGTTTCAAGGACGGAAGTTGTCAATGGCCAAGCTGTGATTGGAAGAACGATGGAATCTGTAATGGGGGCAATTTAATTGGCATGACACAGAACGGAAGTGATATAAGCTTTGCAGATTACAGTTGGTATGACTTGATTGAAGATGGTGAAAGGAAAAACGAAGCTTTGCAAGAGAAAGCAAGAATCGAAGGACTCAAAGAGCTTCGCGAAACTAAAGAAATGACGGTTTGGGAATGGGTGCATAGGAGCTTCGATGATTATACAAAGCTGGACCGAAGATTACAATGGAAACTTCAGAAAGAATAGGAAAAACTTCAGAGCAATCATGAATCAAGTAGTGAGGATAGTTACCACCCTATTGAAGATGTTGAGGATGACGTGCAAGAATCGATTAAAGAAAGTGATAACAAACTCACAGACGGACTTTAGGACTATTTGGTTTGCAATCAAGAGTCTAACTTTGTTAACGAGAAAATTGAATCACTCAAGAAACGAAAATGTGAACTTCTTGGGATACCATATCAAGAGCCTCAATCATTTACAGCTGAAAAATTTGAGGTAATTAAGTACTCCTTCGGACCGTTGGAAGAATATGCAGCTATCAAGATTACCGAATTCAATGAGCTTACCCGAACCGAAGAGAATGTTACACAAGTCTATAACGACATCTTTCGAATTAAGGAAGAAGGATGGCACGTGACAAGAACCAAATAGGAGCTGAACGTGAGTCTAACTTGAAGACTCTTGAATAAAGACAAGTACTGACCGGGAGACAACCCGGAACTTTTATCTTATTTTTCTGTTTGAGTCGAGTCTGTCAGACCTGCAGAAGATGCGGCGCATCTCCATCATGGAATGCGGCGTATCATCTGCACTGGTCATATCTTTTTATTTTTCTGCATTTTTTATTTTTAGACTTTAAAACATTCTNAGGTAATTAAGTACTCCTTCGGACCGTTGGAAGAATATGCAGCTATCAAGATTACCGAATTCAATGAGCTTACCCGAACCGAAGAGAATGTTACACAAGTCTATAACGACATCTTTCGAATTAAGGAAGAAGGATGGCACGTGACAAGAACCAAATAGGAGCTGAACGTGAGTCTAACTTGAAGACTCTTGAATAAAGACAAGTACTGACCGGGAGACAACCCGGAACTTTTATCTTATTTTTCTGTTTGAGTCGAGTCTGTCAGACCTGCAGAAGATGCGGCGCATCTCCATCATGGAATGCGGCGTATCATCTGCACTGGTCATATCTTTTTATTTTTCTGCATTTTTTATTTTTAGACTTTAAAACATTCTGTCAGTTTATTTAATACGGCGCATCCCTGGTTAAGGATACGACACATCTTATATTCTGATTCGTATTAATTCTAGGCTCGATGTGGCGCATTCTCTTCCATAGGATGCGGCGTATCGACTGACCTGATGATTTTCAATTTTTACTTTTTTAGGTTTTATTTTCTAACTACTAATGTATTATGCAAGTTTGATCCTTCTTAACTCAGGTGTGTTAAAGCCTAGGTGGTATTATAGATTCCTGCACTTTTTGTGGAAACATCACTCATGAAGCTTAAACGTTCTCATCCACAAGAAAGTTGATTATTGCTCATAAACGCAATGGAGGATCATTCCGAGCAAATATCAGGGAAGTTTTTCCGTTCTAATTCTTTTATTTTCCAATTTTTAACCTTTGACACAAACAACGAGGACGTTGTTTAACTTAAGTGGGGGGATGGAGAATTAGAACGCTTACTTGTCCTAAACTTTTCAAAATATGCTTAAAATACGCTTAATATATCAAAATTTAAAAATTTTTTAGCATGTTTTTGTTTATGTCTAAATTACATAACCGCACACATAACCTAATTTCTTCCAAAAAGCAAAACTTTAGTGTGCCGGTGACTTGTAAACTTTAGAACTTGGCTTGTATACTATTCGAGACCACCATAATGAGTATTATCGATATAATTGGAGTGACTTGTCTAACTTGGTAAATTTCTAGGATTACACCCAAATAGCCTTTATATGTTATGTGATATAACTAACTACATTGGTTAGTTAACCCCTGTATAAACCCTTTTGTTTACTCTCACTTTTAGAGTAAGATACCCCTAGAAAAACCCTCAGAGCCATTCCTTTCGTTTCTTACACCTTTGTTAAAAATGTTTCGTTACACCCTTACACCTTAGCCTACCCTGTAGATTAAAATCCGTGGTTAGTTACTTTAGGCAAAGTGGGTTTCCTTACATTACCTGTGTTCGCGTGCGTAATTCATTATCTTTGGTTAGGTCGGGAAAATTGCACAATGCAATTGGAGTGAAAGTATATATTGTGTATTTTTAGTTTATTTTTCGTGTGTTTACTACTTTCACTATTACAGTTATTTCTGAAAGATGAAAAGTATGGAAAAATTATCCGGAAAAATCGTGATGGAAAAAGTTGTGAAATTTTACACATTAAAGTTTTAAAAAAAATCGAAAAAATAGAAAATAAAAAGAAAGAAAAGAAGTTGGAAGTTGGTTTAACCAACTTATGTAAAGTTTTGTATTAAGTGGTAGATATCACCACTATTTGTTGTTGTATTATACTTATGGATTGAATGGGAGTTGGCCGTTATGAGAACGCCAACTAAGGATTATTCTTTGTTTAAGATTTTATTGAGTATAATTCATGTCTACCTAAAGCATGAGTTACATGAGTCAAAAGCGTGAGTTATTCAATGATATGAGTCTTATTCATGGGATGGTTGGGAAAGTAATTAACCACACTTAGGATTTTAATTTATTTGTTTGTTTATTTTTTTTATTATTTTTCACCAATTTATATCCTAAATGTTATCCCTACCCAACCGTATTGTTATATTCGTTGTTAGCTTTCGAGCATCCAGATATGATGATGGCTAAGTAAAAATGTTAAATGTATGAATAAGGTAGTGACCATCCGAGTATTAGATTAATTGATTAACTCGCTAGCGATCTAGTGTGTGACTTGGTGACCATCCGTTATGTAAATAACGCGCCAGCGATCCGAGAAGTGCACTAGTGACCATCCGTTAGTTGAAGCGTCGAAGACTCCCGCTAGCGGTCTACTAAGTTTATGCAGGAGATGTTTGAACGAAGCTAGGTTTAACCCTTAAGCCTCAAAACCCTTTTTACCGCTTTAGACTTGTTACTCCTTAGCTTTAGTGGGGGAGATGCGTATACTTGTCAAGCTTATGATAGAATATTCGTCACAACTAAGCAACTAAACGATTTAGAATTGTTTTATATTGAAAAATTATTTTGTTTCTAACTCGTTAAGTGTTTGGTTGTGTGATTATGATAAGACGAATACATGCATTAACTATAAAAATAAATCCAAATACCTTTTAGGATACATTTTCATAAGTAAAATCTAAGGTTTACTTGGGGACAAGTAAAGTTCAAGTGGGGGGATATTTGATGAACTCAAGTAAGTACATATTATTATCATAATTTATCCTATTTATTTGACTTGTTTTACTTTATTACGTATAAGAATCGGTACTTTAATGTTTACTTTAGTGATTCTCAGGTAAAAACAGGTAATAGGTGAAACTTGGTGATTTTGGACTAATTATGGAGCAAAACGAGCAAGATGTCAAAAGTCAATTGAAATCCAGAAGATGCACCGTATTTCTCTCAACAGATACGCCGCAATATCATACTTAGATGAATTCGAATACCATTGCCTGACTTTGAAGAATGCGCCGCATGGAATTCTACCATGCGCCGCTTATGAAACTCTGGTCAACGAAGAAGATCAAGCTTGTTCTACTCCAGATACGCCGCATTATACTTCTGACATACGGCATATCACTATCAAGACTTCACCAGATACAATCCAAGATACTGAAGGACATGCGCCACATAAAGATTCAAGTTACGCCGCATCTGAAGACGGTGTACGAATATTCCAGAATATATTAATCTTGGACCCCATGCGAAGTTAAGTAAATGCGCCGCATCTGCTCATTACATGCGCCGCATCGTAGCCTAAGACAGAAACTATAAATACCCCAAGACCTAGACGAATTTTGTGTGCAACATAACCCTAAGGAGCCGAGTTCAGTCGAAGAAGCAACACAAGACACACCCCAAACGGAGATATTAGAGCTGTAAGAAGGTCCTGCATGTATTTAATTCATTAAGTAGTTTTGTTTTACTGCAATAGTACACTTTAATTCATCAGGATAGATGGGCATATGTATGTGACTACGGAAAATCATACATACCTCTTAAAATTGCTTTCCCATCAATTAAAGTTTATATGATGATGTCTTTGGTGACTTATATTAGTGCTTTGATAACCTCTGTGTCTAGCTGAGCTTTGCTTGGGCTGCCATACCCCTTCCTCGCCTATTTAATCTGACGTCTTTGGATAAATAGGATAGTCATAAGTTATCATTAAGGGTAGACCCGCCGATGTGATTAGAGCCAACGAGAAAGATTTAATTACATACACTTCATATAAAACTAGCAATAAAACAAGTGACAAGCTACTTAATTATCAGGACAGGTCTTCTTATAGTTTCTATTATCTATCTGTGTACGTGTATGCTATTCGTTGATTCTTGCTCATTAGTTTAATTTACTGTTTAACTCAACCAATATGTGCCAGTCTCTCAGGCTGAACCCCCTTGCGTTAGATTAGGCTGTAAAACTAACTTAGGATATTAAAATACTGATTAGGTTAATTAGATAAATCGTTCAACTCTTAGTGATTGACACTCTACTTACCATTATATACAAACTGACCGGGTACACTGCTCGTTAAGTGTGTGTGTTATTGATAAGTCGGCTAAATATAAATGTAAAACTTGAGTAGGCATTAACACTGCTAAACTGCAACGACACATCACGCACATCACTTTTACATCATTTCGAAACCATAGACGAGTAATGTGCTAGACACATTTGGAAGGGACAATTTTAGAAGGCAATGTTTTAGGATTATCACCCAAATAGCCTTATATGTGTGTGTGTTTATCGATTAGTCACCTCGACTTATCGACCCCTCGTGTAAACCCTTTTGTTGCACACATTTTTAGTGCAAGATACCTCTAGTACACTTTTTTGAGCCTTTCCTTTCGTTTCATACCCAGTATATATTGTTTCGATACACCATTACACCTTAGCCTACCGTGTAGTCTTGGTTTATGATTGAGAAATCATTGTTTACCCTAGTTTGAGGTCTAAGTGGAAGAATTCAGGAATCACGCCTACATCAAAGACATATCATTGAAGATCATTTGAAGACCCCCCAAATTCTCATGTATTGTTCATCTCAAGTGGCGGGATGTATATAATTATGATTCCAAAAAAAACAAAAAATGTGAAATTCTAGCATAGGATATTTTTAAATTCATATTTCCCGAGTAATATTGGGGGATATCTTTTTGAGAATACTTCTAATAAGGTCTACTTGAGGGCAAGTAGAGTTCAAGTGGGGGGATATTTGATGACATCAAATAATCCTGATATTTAAGTGTCAATTTCCCCCTATTATGCTCATGAATTATACTTATTTTATGGATATATACTCTAATTTCTTTATATTTTGTATCCAGGTTACAAGTGAGCATAGGAGCTAAAGAGACGAGGAAAATGGAAAGAATGTGCCAAGACAAACAAATACAAGTATGCTGGAAGAAGCTACGGCNGTAATATTGGGGGATATCTTTTTGAGAATACTTCTAATAAGGTCTACTTGAGGGCAAGTAGAGTTCAAGTGGGGGGATATTTGATGACATCAAATAATCCTGATATTTAAGTGTCAATTTCCCCCTATTATGCTCATGAATTATACTTATTTTATGGATATATACTCTAATTTCTTTATATTTTGTATCCAGGTTACAAGTGAGCATAGGAGCTAAAGAGACGAGGAAAATGGAAAGAATGTGCCAAGAAAAACAAATACAAGTATGCTGGAAGAAGCTACGGCGTAACATCATCTCTCAATTACGCCGTAGCAAGGAATTTAACTATGAAGACCAAAGTCAACGCGGACCAAGAGTTACGGCGTAACCAAATCTAAGGTTTACGCCGTAAGATATTCAAGATTTAATGAATCTTCAGAATGGAAGACTACGCTGTAACATTACTCTGGAATTATGGCGTAGCAACGTGTACGAGAGTAGTCCAAGCTCATTTCTCAACTTACGGCGTAGGTCTACTTTGTGACTACGGCGTAACAACGACTACGAGAGAAATCTCAGATCTGATAATATATCTACGGCGTAAAGCATATGGAGACTACGACGTAGAAGAAACCCTAATATTGGAGTTGTGGCGTAACAGTTCATCAACTACGCCGTAACCATCAGATCTGGATAAGATTTCATTAGCTACGGCGTAACACATTTCTTAGTTACGTCGTAGCTCTGATCGGGCCTATAAATACAACCCTAATTTCTGCATTTTGTCGTACAACTTTCTCACACACAAAGTCAGAGATCGTTAAGCTTTTAGGAGGCCCTTCTATAGCAGCATACGGAGGCTTTCCAAGGGAGAAATCACGCTTCATTCCATAAGTTTTAGCATTTCATATTCAATTTTAAATTTCTAATTCATGTCTTGTAATAACATTATTTTGAGTGTTCGATTCAATATGATCGGCTAAGCACCTCTGGTGCTATCCTAATTATGATTCCTTTATTGCTTTAATTATGTTTCCGTGCTTTTCTTAATGCTTTTACGTGTGTGCATGCTTAGTTTATCTTTAGAACCTTTAGTTTCGGTAGTATTGTAAGCTTGCCTGTATCTGTTACGCTTTATGTGGTTGACTTGCTACCTCAATCCATTTAGTAGGCTAGAAGAATTGACCATAGGGCGCTAGCCTGACAGATTGTTAGGAAATGGGAGGGATGACAACTGACCATACTGCCTTGCGTGAGAATTGACCATAGGACCACCTTGCAAGTGGAGGTACTTAAGAAGTTAGAGAAATGGCCTATGATCGTGACAACGGGCCATTTAAGATAAGTCTAGCATGTAGTGGCACTTAATGACTCAAACCCGTCTATCGGGACGTCGGCTTACTAGCATGGGGTAGTGCATGTGGTTCCTGGCAGGATTCGGGGGAGATAGGCTAGGAAACTTGACCATATGAACCTAGTGACACATGTCCGCTCCACCTAAAGCATGAGATTAGTTTAATAGGAAACATGACTATAAGCGATATAGGAGGATTAATTAGGCTAGCACACTTCTCTTTTACTGCTCACAACTTTACTTTTAATTGCTTTAGTTTTTAATTTCATTTCATTTCAAACAACCAATCAATCATTTCTTCTTTTAATTAAATTTTAATTAGTGACATTAGACTTAGACATAGTCCGCACCACATAGCTCTTGGGACGACCTCAGAGTTACCATTACTAGCTTACACACGACTGGATTCTCTGTCCATTAGTGCATAAGGTAGACCTAGGGTAAAACGAGACTTTATAAATATTAAAACCTGGTTAGAAATCCTACATCAAGGGACTTATGGAGATAAAGGAAGAAACTTCAAAAGAAAGAAAAGATTACCGCATATCTTTTATTATTCTAGGAATATCCTTTGTAACCATAGTATCTCTATTATATAAAGAGATACAAGGAATTGGTTATTATGTGTGTCAAGATGTAAAATAATAAATGTGTGTGTAGGCGTAGGTTGTAGAAAAATGCCTATAGTGTTTGTTTAAGCCTCAAGGTCATTGATCCTGTTATTGTTGAGTAACTGTACTACCATTGATCAGGTAGTATTGGGGCTATTGGTGTTTGTATGTTAGAGTAGAGATGATGGCGAAGAAACCTTAATGATAATAATAATAATATTCTTTATGTTATTCCGCTGTGCTTATTATTATCATTGTGCTTATTGCTTATCCTAGATCAAGGTCCAACAACCTAGATTCCAAAACGGTCCAAGAACTTATAGATGGCGTATGCATAAGTTCTATCATTTGGTATCAGAGCCAGGGGCTCTAGATCTAGGATCACAAGGTGTTTTTGATGTCGTGTTTATGAAGAAAAAGATGTCGAAGAATCTTTTTTAAAGAAGGAGCAGATCAATTTTTAGGGTATCGACTTTTGTTTCTGTATGGCGACATGGTACAACAAGGTAACAATTCTTAAACTTTGAGTCGCATAGTTCTATTGGTCGAAGAAAGTTACTTCAAGATTTGCAATTGTGGGTCAATAATGATTATTAAAGTGGTCGAGGTTTTGTTGATCCATTGGTCGATTGATTTATGAATTGATTAGTTAGCCTCGTATTGAATTAAATATGTGACGCATGCTATTAATTGAGGGTTGGCATCTAGTGCATGATACGATTAATTCTTTGATGTTACATTCCTATTACCTCGTACAAATGATAAAGTGGGACGGTGGATATCAATTGGTGTCGGCATAAGGTATTACTATCACTTGTTCACTTTTTGATTTTATATTCTGATTGAGGGTCATTGAAGAGGTGTACGCTAATGGAGATTTGTCATCATGTGCTAATTAACCTCGTACTGTTTTAATCAAGTGGTCGGTTCACTAGATTGATTGGTCATATAATATTACTTGGTCGAATTTGTGTTGTACTGAGGTAGATACAATTGGTGTTGTCTTGCGCATACGGTAGAATATTATCATGGGTTGTTAATTTAAAGATTACCTCGTACAAATTCTGTTCGTGGAGAATATTCCTATTGGTCAAAGTTGTTCGTAGGTCAGTAGAGAGATTCTCGCCAAGTGCATGTGGAAGTCAGTATAATACGATCATACTTATGAATCTCACAAAATCATGCGTGTCAAGAAGTAACACCAGTAAAGGTGTGTGTGCATAGGCGTTAGGGGAAAAACGCCTAGGGTATGTTTATGTTTAGCTTCCAAGATCAATTTATTGATCCTTGTTATAGGTAGATAACATGTTTAATATAATTGAAAGCTTGTTTGGGAAAAACCTTATTGAATATCTTTGTTCTTATTCCGCTTTGTTTTATAACATATGAACATTGATATTATCCTAGATAAAGGTCTAAACAACCTTAGCTTAAATGATCTAAGGAGTTCTTTTAGACTTCTCACGTAACTGTCCATGTAGATTGGTCATTAAGTTGACCATTATTGGGATGAATTGTAACAATCTTTAGCTCTTCGTTTTGGTTGGCATCTTCCTTGATATTTGTGATAATCATTTCCTCCGGATGCCGTAATTCGTTTTTTTGTGGCAAAGATTCCGTGTCAAGAGGTTCATTGATTCTAGGTATAGCCATGCAAACCTTAGCTTGTTCATTTATCATTTGTTTCTTGGCGTCTTTTGATAAAAGTTCTATCTTAGCTGCAAGGTTTTTGAGGGTTTCATCATGGCTAATAAGGCTTTTGTTAGTGGCCTCTTGAAAGTTTTTTAGCCATTGATCTTGCTCATCCTGTTTCTTTCTCGAATCTTCAAGATACTTGTTGATTGTTTCTTCAAGGTTAGATCTTCTCTCCCCATAAGGTGGTCGATTATATCCTGAAGGTCCTGTACGATAACCGTTACTATTATAACTTTGGAATGGCCTCCCTTCCCCATATTTCACTTCCTCAATCTTTCCATCGTCCTCTTTCAAAGGACAATCTTTAGCCAAATGAGGTCCTTTACAAATCTCGCAACCAACTTGAATAGCGTGAACATTCTCCTTGATTTTGTTCATGTCACGTCCCAAGCTTTCGAGTTTGTTGGTGACTAGGGTAATTCCATCCGAATTTCCAACAATGCTCCTACTACTTCCTTCTTCGTGCCACTTTTGAGAGTGGTCTGCCATATCTTCAATAGCCTTTAAGGCTTGGGCAAGGGTCATTCNCAACCAACTTGAATAGCGTGAACATTCTCCTTGATTTTGTTCATGTCACGTCCCAAGCTTTCGAGTTTGTTGGTGACTAGGGTAATTCCATCCGAATTTCCAACAATGCTCCTACTACTTCCTTCTTCGTGCCACTTTTGAGAGTGGTCTGCCATATCTTCAATAGCCTTTAAGGCTTGAGCAAGGGTCATTCCAGGGATCGTCCCCTGGGAATCTAACATCTGGCGGGTGGAAATATTGATCCCTTTGTAGAAAATGTTGACCACTTGTTGCTTGTTGAGATCATGAGTAAGGCACTTGTACAAAAGATCATTGTACCTATCCCAAGCTTGGTACAATGTTTCATCTCCATCCTGCTTGAAGTTGCGAATGTCTTCAAGCTGTTTTTCCGTCCTTGAAGGAGGGCAATACCTCTGAATGAAGTGCTTCTTCAGAAGAGTCCAAGTGTTAACAGTCCCAGCTGGCAACCTATCGATCCATCTTTTGGCTCCTCCGGTTAGTGTCATTGGGAATACTCTGAGCATTATTGCATCATGAGATACTCCCGGAATGTTGAACAAACTAACAATGTAAAGAACATTTTCAATGTGTTCATGAGCATCTTCCGTCTTGCTTCCCAAAAATTGGTCTTTCCGCAATTCCCTTATGAACTGATTCTTGATTTCGAATTGCACATCTTCTCCAATAGCCGACCTAACCAAACCAGGCCCTTATTCTCCTCTTGTAAGAGCAAGATATTCTTCGAGAGTGAGGGCTTCAATGTCAACTTCTGCCATGGTACCTGAAACTTAAAAATGATCGTGAGAAGCTAAAATAAAAATTAAAATTGCAAAACTTAAATAAAATCCTAATAGCTCCCCGGCAGTGGCGCCAAAAACTTGATGCAGGTTTTACCGACCAGGTTTTAATATTTATAAAGTTGCTCGTTTACCTAAGGTCTACCTAATGCACTATCGGGCAGTGTACCCGGTCGTGTAAGGTATAGCTAGTTGGTAAAGCCGAGGTCATCCCAAGAGCTATGCGTGTGGATATTATCTAAGCTAAGTGTCACGTTTAAAAAGGGTTTATGAATAAAGAGATTAATTAAACTAATAAAAGTAAATTACGAAAGCAAGTAAATGATAAAAGGAAATCAGTAGGGAGAAGCAGTGTTAACCTAATTACTACTCTTGTTATTATCATGACTAGCTTTCTAGCAAATGCATCCTATCGTTTCATCTGGGGGTTATATTCATTTAGGATCAGAGGGTTAAATCACCTAAACCTATCTTACACCTTGTCCTATTCTCACATATTGTAAATGCAAGAGTTCATCGGTAGGCGTGAACCTACGAGATGCAAGAGTCATTAAGTACCTCTACTAACTTGGACAAGACTAACGGGATGCGGGTATTGGTCACATCTTACATCCCCTCTAACTTCTTTAAGCATATCAGATTGGTAGGTGGTCCTAGGGTTAATTCGTACATGTATGGTGATATTTCTACCACCAAGTCACATACTTATCGGCTTGGGTCCTAGGGTTAATTCACCAAGCCTTTAAGGAACTACCAATCATCTACACTACCAAAACTAGAGTGTCCCAAGACTCGCCAAGGAAGTATACAAATAAAACGATAATAAATGCAGAGAAAACTAAGCCATAACAATAACAATTTCATATTAAGGCTAACACCAAGAGGTGTTTAGCCACTCATGTTCATAAATGCAGTAAAACAATTGTTCAACATAACAAATACAAACATTAATCTAATACAAATCAAAAGAAAGAATAAACTTATGATTGATATGCGAATTCTCCCTTGGAAATGACTTGTATGCTGATAGAACTTCGTTCCTCCTGCCCCCTGAATTCCTCCCAGCTTCTGTGTGGTGAAAAGTGAATGAATAAACTCGGAATTAGGGCTGGTATTTATAGGCCCGACTTTGCTACGCGTAGCTGTATGATTTGCTACGCCGTAGTCTTTGTTAATTTCAACTACGTCGTAGCTTGATCAATTGCTACGGCTGTAGTTCCATTATTTGTTGCTTCTACGGCGTAGTTGTTTGGGAAACTACACCATAACTTCTTCTTTGGCCACGTGAGTTCTCTACTGCTTGATTTGGGGGTCTACGCCGTAGGTGGAGAGTTGCTACTCCGTAGAGCCCTTTGATAAGTCACTACGCCGTAGTGAATGTTGAGCTACACCGTAGTCTTTGTAAGTTGATGCTACGGCGTAGGTAGATGGTGCCTCTACGCCGTAGTTAGTGCCGAATCCACATACTTCAAATATTTTCACATTAAACCTTCCATTTCCGCGTTTCTTCGTTCTTGTGCTCATCTTTGGCTTGAAAACATAATATAAACGAATATGAGTATATATCCTTACATATTAACATAAAATATGAGTAATCTAGGGGAAATTAACACTTAAATCACGGAACTATTTGATGTTATCAATGACCGAGACAAGCGGGAAGATGATCACGATTGCCACCAAGACAAAAAGCATTTTCACGAATGATCTCCTCAAAAGATTTAAGGTGATCGAAAACTTCTTTTGTAAAAATTTGATTTTCTTCGACAGGAATTTTCTTTCCTTTGTAGGTTCGGGAAAGAGGTGATGACCTTGGTTTTTGAACAAAATATTTTATTTCACTAGGAGTGGGGGCAATGATGGAGTATTTTCCACATTTGGGGGTGCACTCGGCAGAGCATCAAGGCTTCATTCATCAGTGAATGAGCACTCCCCCACGGTGGGAACTCCAAGGATACGACCAAATTCGGGAAGCGAGTAGGAAAAACACTTTTCTTTGATGACAAACTGAACGTACAACTCAAACTCGGAATCGGTCCTCAGACTAAACTGACTATAAAACTCAAGTATAAAGCGGGGAACAATTTGTTCGTTGATTTGGTAAAGACAATCTAGTTTGGCAAGACTAACACTAGTACAAATATGGCCTTTCGTCACACATAGGGTATTTCGAATGGCCACACAGCAACATATTTACGTGACTAAATGTACCAGCCTTAAATAAACAGCCACACTTGATCCGACTTGTGTGACCATTTCGTAAAATATATGTCACACATTGGTGTATATGTGTGACTAGAGGGTAACTGGTAAATATTTTTCGACATTTTAGTCACTTTTAATTCGGGACGTGTGACTGATACAAATCAGCTCGAAACATTAGTCACACAATAGATATACATATGTGACAAATATATGTCACACAATTGAACAGTGTGACCAAAAAAGATATATGGTCACATGAAGTACTTGCGTATGTGGCAAAATTATATAGTCAAGTTTGTCACACATTATATAAACGTGACTGCTATTCTTTGCTGAATAGTTAGCCACATATGAATTTGAAATGTGTGACAACTAAAAATTCAGTTTGAAACGTTAGTCACGATTTGCATTTAAGAGTGACAAATATATGTCACACACTTGAAGAGTGTGACCAAATGTCATATATGGTCACACTAAACCATACAAACATGATTAAGCGTAACGAAAATTCGATACATATGGTCACGTAAGTTAATATGTGTGTCTAAAGTTTAGTGTGTGTTTGCTTTCCAAATCTTAATGTGTATAGTCACATATATTTGTAGCACGATCATGTGACTATAGGCTTTACAATAGTCACACCATATCACAAATGTGTATCTAAATCATGATTATGGCCACGTTATAAGGGTATTATATGTGACCATTAACCATGTACACATTTATCCTTGTAACATAAATGAAGTTGTTGTAGTCTACTTTAATTATGTTAATCATTACCTAAAAATAGATTAAGTTAGTTGAAAAATGAATTTAGATAGGATTGTTTTATTTTTTTAAAATTTACAAAGATTTGCTGTTTTAATATTGTAGTTTTAAATGTTTGTAACAATCATTTAAAACTATAATGTAAAAGTTATAGCCTAATTAAAATTATTGTATTTACAAACGAAATAAAGTTAAAACATCAAGTTAAACGAAATGAAGTTGTTGTAATCTACTTTAATTATGTTAATGCTGCTTGGCATAACTTAATGCTGCTAGGCATAAATTAATGTTGCTAGGAAATTTTGGGATGTGTATGTTGGTAACCCAAACGTTTATCATTTATTACCCAAAACACGCCTAAAACACATTTTCACATGTACTCACCACACCTATTTATAGCCTATACCCCAAGTAACTTCCTCATTCATCCAGTAAACAAACACAGTAAAACTTTTTTGAATCAAATTTGCAAAAGAATGTCACAATTTGTCCTTCTTGAGGAACTTGCTGCGGCTGCTAATTCAACCGAGTTACCAAACCAGATGACGGTGTTCTTTTTTAATGAGACGGAGCGTGATATCAAGTATGCCAAAGATCTGTTTGTGGCATATCAAGAGTTGCTTGATATTGTTGTTCAAAGGAACAAGATGATGGCTGAAATGGAACTTGTGCGTCCCTCGGTGCAGATGTTCAAATGCTTGGAGTTCTTGAAGAAGCTTCAAAAGTCCGATGTTATCGAGCTTTTCGATTTGAAGAAGAAGATGGCAGAAGCGAAGCTCAAGCTCTTCAACAAGCACGCATTTGTCAAGGGACTTTAGAGTTTCTTTCATGGTCATCTATGTTTTGAATGTTCCTTTAATGTTTCCCTCTTTTTATCAATGTTATGTTTGAACTTTAATGAATTTTAATGATATATTATGTTTTTGTTATGTTTCAGTTATCAATTTGAATGAATGTTAAAGTCATGTCATGTTATGTTTTTTTTTATCAATTTTAATGTTATATTATCAATTATGTTATCTGTTTGTTGATTTATTATGTTATTTTGCTTTGTTGACTATGTTATGATGCTTTGTTAAAAGTCAAACAAAGATCTCAAACAAATGCATCTTGTACCAGTCACATTCCTCCTCTGGATCATACCAAAAGTCAAAGAAAGATCTCAAACAAATGCATTGTAAGTGGTTTCAAATGTTAGAAAATATAATAAGAATAAACATAATGGTATTAATCTAGTTAGTAGTTGTGTAAAATTTGTGTTTTTGACAGTGTTTACTCCCTGAATTGGCAAACTTACTTCAACGATGTTATGACCTGATTAATAAAGAGATCCAACACCTTTTTTGATGTTACTTGGTTGATAGATGAAATAAGAATTTAGATTTTGTTGAGAAAGAAATCAAGAATTAGGTGAGAAGCATGATGGTACAACAAGGGAACAAGCAAAAGGATTACATAAAGTCAAATAAAATTGAGGTATAACAAACACATTATAAAATTGACTTCATAAAGTCAAATAAAGTATAGTATAAAAGTTATAATCTAATTAAATGTTTGTAACAATCTTTTAAAACTATAGTGTAAAAGTTATAATCTAATTACAAATTCTTGTATTTACAAACGAAATAAAGTTAAAACATCAAGCTAAATGACACCATGAAGAGTTATAGTAACTCAGAACTTAATGTTGTTTGGCATAACTTAATGCTGCTAGGCATAAATTACTGTAAACCGGTGTAACTGTAAAAAAAAGTAACTGTAAACCGTTGTGACACTTTTTAAACCGTTGTGACACTTAAACGTTGTGACATTGCGACTCTTGTGTGCCTATAAATACAAAGGAATTACAACCAACTTCTTTCATCATTTCATTACGTATTCAATTTTTGTTTGGAACTACAATGGCTTCATCATCTTCAAATCTTGCTTCAAAGAAAACAAAACGTTCAAGGGATAATTCTCCTCCTCCTCCGTCAAGGGATACTTCTCCTCCTCCTCCAATGCCAGAAAAATATAAAATCCACGGCCTAACCCAAGAGTGTTGGGACAAATGCAATTCTGGAGGCCTATTTGGTATTGAACAACGGTTGGTTGAACTTTACAACGACCGAATCAAGCGGTTGGAAGCACAGAACAAGAAAGACCAAGAGACCATACTGGAGCATCAAGAGACCATACTGGCGATTAAGAACAAAGTTGATCTTCGGACTCAAGAAATAGAAGAAATCTGTGGAAACATTGTTGATCTTTACAAAAGCATTCAAAAAACTTTAAATTATCATCATTGAATTTAGCCTGATGTAAGATGATATGAATCATTATTATGTTATTTTAATGTTTTAATCATTCAGTATGAACCACTATGTTACCAATAATGTTTCTGTATAATTGTTAATTTACATGGGTGCTTGGGTATGTTAACGTACACAGTTAATGCTGCTAGTAGATAGTTTACGCTGCTATCACCTTTAGTGTTGAGGGACGTTTTAGAGACCTTTTTTGCAACAAACTCCCTATATATTATATGGAGGAACCAGACCCCCAAATCCCCTCACCAAACTTATTTATTACTAAATTGGACTTTCAAAACCATGGTGAAAAAAGGTTACTCTAATTAAGTATGTTATGTTGCTTT
>LBNU01031702.1:68382-84797 GCA_014162995.1 Artemisia annua | reverse complement strand
AAGACATGAAAATTAAAAGTGCATTAAAAATAAAACTTACATAAAATAAATGACAAGAAAATAAATGACATGAAATTAAGAGGAAATTAAGACTAGAAAAATTAAGACTTAGACTAGCTTCAAAATGAAGCTTAAGGTGGGTATTTAAGGTTTCCATGGTGGATTCCTTTTACATCTAGCCCCCTCAACTCATATTGTTTATGAAATGACACATAAACTTTCATTACACTACTAATCGACTTCTAAAAAGTAAACTTAAGTCCTTGTAATCTTGAGGAATATGTTAACGAGTCTTCATAAAGTCTTCAATGATATAAAAGTGACCACTTGCTCGAGTTTGGGAAGCTTATACATGATAACCATCTTTAATCTTCGATTAAGTATCTCTTTCATATTCACGAGCCTTTAAGTAATGAAAACATCGTCACGGGCTTTACTTGAGTAAATTTCATCGTTGACTCGGCTTCTTGACTCTTTTCCAAATCTCGTGCTCGTTTAGGGCTTTTTGGTTGGTTTTCATGCCGTTTATGCAATATCCTTTCCTGCACAGTCACAAACACAAAAACACTATATCTTTGGCGTTTCACGTTAGTTTTTGGTCTTTTCTACACTTAAACTAAGGTCAAAAATATGTGTAAAATAGCACACATCAGAGTCTAAAGATGTCTATTTGTTGGTCCCGCTTTGGGCCACAGCCCACTCCATCATACATAGGGTGCGTTTGAAACTGTTATACAAAAACAGATGTATAACTCTTTTAGATATAAAAAGACATTAATATACGATCTACTTTAAATCTACTAAACATACTTTATGAACATATTATAAGTTTTACTAATAATCAAAGTTTAATTATTCACAACATTAAAACTAGGACAACTTATAATGATTTACTCATACTCTATGATAAGTTATTTTATAACGAGTTATTATTTATTTTGACACTTAGTCATCGCTTACAACTATAATATATATACGCGGGTCAAGCCCCATTTCATAAAAATCTTACATGTATATTTTAAATACAAACATTTTAAAATAAAGTTTTTACCTAAAGGCATTTATTTACACACTATTTATTATAAGTTAATATTTACACATAAATACTCATAAATATTGAGATACATACCTACAAACTTTTAATAATGTTATTCTTAGTTCCCTCCGACGACACCTAACATTCATTACCTTCAGCACTTCGTCTCTCAATTATCGTCAAACCAGAATCCTATTCGTCTTTGATACTTTCGTCATAATATATATATATACTAATTGCACTTCCAAGAGCCAATTCATAAACACTTTCAAAACCACTTAATTTTAAATGCTGCCACACAAGCAATAATAGCAAAAATGTTTTGAAAACTTTTAGACTTATCTACGTTTTACCGAGTCTTAAACTAGAATTGCAAACTAAATTATGCCATACTAATCTAGGTCACGCATCGGAGCTATCACCTACTATTTGACTCAATTGCATTTGAGACTACTACTACTGAGGTGAGTTCATAGTCCCACTTTTTACTATGTTTTCAACTCCCGTGGGGAGATCCATGCTACAAATCTGGACACAAGTATTTTTCTGTATGCTATCCTGAATGATATTACCTAAGTTACCACTATTACAATCACTTGCGAGTGAAAGCGAATTTAGTGAATAGATCTATTGGCAGTTGACGCCCTATTTGTGCTAGCCGGATAGGTAGCCAAATGCACTTTATTTGAACTAAACAGGAGGACGGCAACCTCCTGCACGAGGGTATTTATACTAATATTATCTCTATAATATTGGTAATTAACGTCAGTATTATATGACGTCACTAGTTAACGTTTGTGTGTCATGAGGCTTAGGGTAATACACATGTTACACTATGATATCATTGTTTTATTACTATTTGGCTTGTGTTCAAAACTATTACAAATCAAACACTATGGATTCACTCAACTTTTGTGTTGACCTTTTTAGCATGCTTTATCTTAGGTAACTAAGAAGCAAATGGCACGGAGTGGATTAGGGCCTCTTTTAGAATACCACCCAACAATGTTATCATTGATTTTTAAATTAAGACATTTTTATTATGTATTACTAAACCGTATGGAACCGTTGTTGCTACTCTGATTTAATGTTTGATGAATGATAACAAATTTTCTCAAAACGTCTCTTTCGAGTCGTTTTCTATAATTATGACTATGATTCTAAGATGTAATACCCCGATTAGACTTCCGCTGCTTCATTACAATTTTCGGGGTGTTACAGATTGGTATCAGAGCCCTGGTTATAGAGAACCAAGTGTATTTTCAAAACACTGGACTATAACCACATTTTCAAACGAATTATTTACACCTTACTACCCTACGCCCTCCGTGCCAACGTTTTATTGAACATCATGCATTGAGATTTGCTTAGTAGATGATGCATAACTTTTAGGCATCATGACTAATATATATTTAACTTTAGTTGAATTAAATGACTTATATTTATTACTATTGGGATATTGCAGTACCATGTCACCCCTATCATCATACTGTCTGACAGTGATGACGCCCTACCAGCATCACCTCTCACTCCCACTACCACCTTATCTGATGACACTTTACCCGTCTCACCTGTCATCCCTTCTGTTGTTCCATCTGGGAACACCTCTGGGGAGACGGAACATTTTGAGGAGGGTGAAGTCGCCCCGATACCCTTTGACTCATTTGCTGATGGACCACTTTTCCGCCCTCTCATTGGACCTATGACTTATGACCAGTATCTTCATGACCGGTACCTCCAGTCACAGCAGTTCCTAGCTGCCAATGATTGTCCCACACCACCTCCCAGCCACCACTCAGGTTCAGATGCCGATGATGAGTCGTCCGACTCAGACTCTTCTGACACCGCTTCATTTACCCCACCACCATCCCCGCCTGCACCGGTTCGCCAGCGCAAGCGTGTCAGAGTTCTTGAGCCCTTTGAGCCTGAGCCATTCATGGAGAGGTTCAAGTATTGCCCAGGTGGTCGTACTTACGTTTGCACTGCTCGGAAACGAGTCCGTCGATCACCTGCCTTTGTACCACCACTAGCTCCTACACCTTCACCACTACCAGCTCCCACCCCTTCACCTCCAGCTCCCACATCTCCACCACATCTATCACCCCCACCATCATCCTCAGTGCCACAGCCTCACCCCCATATGCTACCGACCTTTACCCCACCTTTACCAGAGGTTTCACCATCTCCCATACCACCACCTACTGTGTTCTACACTCAGACCACCACTTTTCCCCTATCATCTCCCACCTCTTCACCCATCCGGGCTCAAAGTGTCCTGTTGCCCTCTCAGAAGAGAGAGCCATCCTTGAGTCTTTCACCATCTGATCCATACTTTCAGGCAGCCACTGAGGCTGCAACTAGTAGGAGGTCATTGCTGTTGGAGGCCATCCGTCGTTGGAGATTTATTGAGGGATCCCCTAGAGCCTCGGAGCTGGGAGAGAGTTCCACAGCTGTACTTCCAGAGACAGGAGAGCCGATGCACCACACCATTCCATTGATGATTGCCAGGATGCTCAGGTACGAGGACCGCATTGATGAGATTTTGAGTGCTGTAGAGGAGATATCTCTCGAGCGAGTCGAGAACATTGAGGAGGAGGTTACGAACCTCGTGGTTCATAGGGTAGCTTTGGAGCAGGTTTTTCAGATGATGGGTACTGAGATTGAGGAGACCATGGATACCGTTGCCGAGTTCGGCCACAGACTTGATGCTCAGAGTTATGAGATACAGGAGCTGAGGGAGATTGCAGTGACGACTCAGCAGAGGCTCGAGCACCAGACCAGGGAGTTAGCAGCAGCTAGTGCTACCATTCACACCCTCAGTGTTGCACTTGGAGAGGTTCGGGCTAGGGAGAGAGCCAGGGATTTGGAGATGCTTAGTTTGGTCAGGATCATTCGAGAGTTGGAGCGTAGGTCAGGAGGCGCATCTGGAGCTTCATAGATCTATGACATATCATTGCAGCGAAGACATCTTAACTTGCCCTGCGCGGCATTAATAAATTTGTATTGGTTTGTTTTGTGAACAATCAGACAAGTTATTAAAACTTTGTTGTTAGTTATGATTGTATTGTACTGATGTTGGTTTATGATGATTATGGATGTTTGATCTTATGTTATGATACTCTTGTGCACCATCGTATTGAAATTCATTATAATTCCATGTGTGTTGTTACATGTCGTGATAATTATTTATGATTGATATGATTTTCTTATAATGATGTATGCGATCATAGTATGATTGATGACCGTGACTATTACAAATTTGATTACGATAATTCACTTGATTATTTTGATTCCCATGATCAAATTCTAAAGTGTGTATTTGTAATGTTTTTAGAACAATGGCTCCACGTAAGAAAGCAACAACAACAGCGCCAGGATCATCCATGACCCCGGCAGCTATTCGAAAGCTAGTCGCTGACAGTGTTGCGGCAGCACTGGAAGAACAAGCGGCAGCTATGGCACGCTCCAGTAGCATCAACAGGCCAACTGGAGAAGGCGAGACTTCTGTGACTCGCAAGTGCACCTACAAAGACTTTATGGCTTGCAAGCCAACCTACTTTAAGGGTACTGAAGGAGTAACTGAACTTGCTCGATGGTTTGAGCGTTCTGAGACCGTGTTCACAAGAAGCGGGTGTCCTAATGACTGCAAGGTCTCGTTTGCTACGGGTACTTTACTTGAAGATGCCTTATCTTGGTGGAACTCTACTGCTCAGAACATGGGCATAGAGGAAGCCTATCAGATCACTTGGGCTGACTTCAAACAAAGGATGTTGAAGAAATACTGCCCAAGAACTGAGATCAGGAAGCTGGAAGATGAGTTTGATCGCCTAGTGGTGAAAGGCAATGACCTCAGGACTTATAACCGAAGGTTCCAAGAGCTAGCTGTGTTGTGTCCAACCAAGGTGCCTGACCTTGAAAAGACGCTAGAGAAGTACGTGGAAGGGTTACCTAGGAGTATAGAGGGGGATGTCACTGTCTCCAAACCCCAAACACTGGAAGAGGCTATCGAAATTGCTCAAAAGTTGTTGGAACGGGAGATCAAGCGTAGCCAGACCCAAGGAAACCATGATCACAAGCGAAAATTTGATGATCGAAGGAGCAATAACAACAACAACTCTCACCGCAACAACAATGTCAACAACCACCACAACAACAACCACTACAACAACAACAACAATCAGAACTACCAACAAAACCGAAACCACCATCACAACCAACAAAACCGTCGGCAGGAAGCTGCCAGGGCTTACACTGCCGCACCTGCTGGAACTGGGGGTTATGCTGGACCCGCTCCTATGTGTAACCGATGCAAGATGCATCACAACGGGCCTTGCTTTGCTAAATGTGGGAAATGTCAGAAAACCGGTCACAAGACTCAAGACTGCAAGGCCACTGGCGCCAACTTGCAACCAGTGGCTGTGGTGTGCCATGGATGTGGTGAAAAGGGGCACTACAGGAACCGGTGCCCAAACCAGACTGCCAACCAGAACAACAATGCTCGTGGGAGGGCTTATGTGATGGAAAGAGGAAATGCTCAGGACGACCCAGACGTAGTCACGGGTACGTTTCTACTTAACAACCATCCTGCTAAAGTTTTATTTGATTCTGGAGCCGATAAAAGTTTTGTATCTACTTCATTTGCTTCCTTACTTAACATCCACCCGACCGAACTAGACACCACCTATGAGATCGAACTAGCCAATGGGGAATTAGTGAGCACTAACACCGTAATTCGAGGTTGCACCTTACTCTTACTTGACGAACCTTTCGACATAGACCTCATGCCTATTAAACTTGGTAGCTTCGACGTTGTTATCGGCATGGATTGGCTATCCAAAAATCGTGCCAGAATCATCTGTGACGAGAAACTCGTCCACATCCCTTTCCAAGGCGAACTCCTGATCATACGGGGAGAACGGAGTAAGACTCGACTCAGCATCATATCATATGCCAAAACCGTTAAGTATATCGATAGGGGTTGTCACGCCTTTTTGGCACAAGTGATAGAGAAGAAGTCGGAGGAGAAGCGACTTGAAGACGTGCCGGTAGTAAAGGACTTTCCTGAAGTCTTTCCCGAAGAGTTGCCTGGTCTCCCACCAACCCGGCAAGTCGAATTTCAGATTGAGTTAATCCCAGGAGCGGCGCCAGTGGCGCGAGCGCCGTATAGGTTGGCGCCATCCGAGATGAAAGAGTTATCTGAGCAATTGCAAGAATTGTCAGATAAAGGATTCATTCGTCCGAGTTCTTCACCTTGGGGAGCTCCGGTGTTGTTTGTCAAGAAGAAAGACGGGTCTTTTCGGATGTGTATCGATTACCGTGAGTTGAACAAACTTACAGTGAAAAACCGATATCCATTACCTAGAATCGACGACTTGTTCGACCAACTGCAAGGGTCGAGTGTCTACTCAAAAATTGACCTGAGGTCGGGTTATCATCAACTGAGAGTCAGGGAAGAAGATATTCCTAAGACAGCTTTCAGGACACGATACGGCCACTACGAATTCCAAGTAATGCCTTTCGGTCTCACTAACGCACCAGCGGTGTTTATGGACTTGATGAACCGAGTGTGCAAACCTTATCTGGACAAGTTCGTAATTGTGTTTATCGATGATATCCTCATTTACTCCCGCAACAAGGAAGAGCACGTGGAACATTTGAAGACTATTCTAGAACTGCTCAAAAAGGAGGAGTTGTATGCCAAATTTTCCAAGTGTGATTTTTGGATTGAGAAAGTACAATTCCTCGGGCACGTGATTGACAGTAAGGGTATTCACGTGGATCCTGCCAAGATCGAAGCTGTTAAAAATTGGGCATCTCCTACAAGTCCCACAGAGATACGCCAATTTTTAGGTCTTGCTGGGTATTACCGACGATTTATCGAAGGTTTCTCAAAGATCGCCAAACCTTTGACGGAATTGACACAAAAGAAGAAGAAGTTTGACTGGGGAGAAGAGCAAGAATCGTCGTTCCAACTTTTGAAGCAGAGACTTTGCGAAGCTCCAATCTTAGCACTACCCGAAGGAAGTGAAGACTTCGTGGTATATTGTGATGCATCCTACCAGGGTTTAGGCGCGGTATTAATGCAAAGGAGTAAAGTTATCGCGTATGCTTCCCGACAACTCAAAACCCATGAGAAGAACTACACCACCCATGATCTTGAGTTAGGAGCAGTGGTGTTTGCTCTTAAAATGTGGAGGCACTACCTGTATGGCACCAAGTGCACGGTGTTTACAGATCACAAAAGTCTCCAACACATATTAGATCAGAAGGAATTGAACATGAGGCAACGCCGATGGTTGGAGTTACTCAGTGACTACGACTGTGAAATTCGCTATCATCCTGGAAAGGCAAATGTCGTGGCGGATGCCTTAAGCCGAAAGGAGCGAATTAAACCCCTTAGAGTCAGATCCCTAGGAATGACAATTAAATCACCACTTCCATCAAAGATCCTCGAGGCTCAAATCGAAGCCCTCAAGGAAGAGAACAGACCAAAGGAGAAGATCTATGGTATGCCAGAAAGTGAGAATGGCTTTATAAAGAAACCAGACGGAAGGTTGTGTTTCAAGGAGCGAAGTTGGATTCCGCTCTATGGAGGGATTCGTGACCTCATCATGCACGAATCTCATAAATCTAAGTATTCCATTCACCCGGGTTCTGATAAGATGTACCAAGATCTCAAGAAACTTTATTGGTGGCCGAACATGAAAGCCGACATCGCAGAGTATGTCGGAAAATGTTTAACATGTTCAAGGGTAAAAGCTGAGTGTCAAAAGCCTTCCGGTTTGTTGATACAACCCGAACTTCCGATGTGGAAATGGGAAAGGATTACAATGGACTTCATTACGAAACTACCTAAGACATCGGGTGGATTTGATACTATATGGGTCATTGTTGATCGTCTTACTAAATCCGCACATTTCTTGCCAATTAAGGAAACTGACGAGATGAGCACTCTTGCCCAGCTATATTTGAAGGAAATAGTCTCTCGACACGGAGTTCCCATCTCCATCATCTCGGATCGTGATAGTCGATTCACGTCGAATTTCTGGCAATCATTACAGAAAGCTTTGGGTACCCGGTTAGACATGAGCACCGCGTACCATCCACAAACTGATGGCCAAAGTGAAAGGACTATCCAAACCTTAGAGGATATGCTGAGAGCGTGTGTGATTGATTTCGGGAAACGTTGGGATAAACACTTACCCCTAGCGGAATTCTCTTACAACAACAGTTACCACGCTAGCATCAAGGCGGCACCATTCGAAGCACTTTATGGTCGAAAGTGCCGATCACCCGTTTGTTGGGCAGAAGTTGGAGATGTGCAAATCACAGGACCCGAGCTTATCCATGAAACCACCGAGAAAATTGTACAAATTAGGCAACGTTTGCAAGCTGCCCGTGACCGACAAAAGAGCTATGCCGACGTGAGGCGAAAACCCATGGAATTCCAAGTTGGAGATAGAGTTATGTTGAAGGTGTCCCCTTGGAAAGGAACGATTAGATTTGGGAAGCGTGGGAAGTTAAATCCTAGGTATGTTGGACCATTCAAGATCCTAGAAAGGGTTGGTCCAGTGGCATACAAACTCGAACTCCCTGAGGAGCTCAGTAGAGTACACGATACCTTTCACGTGTCCAACCTGAAGAAGTGCCTATCAGACGAGACTCTTGTCATACCATTAAAAGAACTTCGGCTTGATGAGAAACTCAACTTTATCGAAGAACCGGTAGAGATAATGGACCGAGATGTGAAGCAACTCAAACAAAGCCGCATTCCCATCGTTAAGGTTCGATGGAACTCTAAAAGAGGACCAGAGTACACATGGGAACGAGAAGACCGAATTCGTGCCAAATATCCACATCTTTTCACCGAGACAACCCCAACGACTACCACGGACTAAGAATTCCGGGACGGAATTCAGAATTAGGGGTAGGTACTGTAAGAACCCGAAATTTTCCAAGTTATTTATTTCCTGTAAGACCGAAAAGTTTATTATTTAATGTGATATTCAGCATTTCCATTTAGTCTCACATTTAAACTTTTGCTTCCAATTATATTGTAAGCAACGACGACTATTGTCAGTTAAACGATATGACGAATATATTTTCAAACAAATAATGTGTTGAACTCACATTTCACCTTCACTAAAACCGCACGTGTTTCGACACCATGATAGTATGGCATAGTTCTAATAATTTAATACCGGGATCCAATGAGAACACGAGGCACTTAAATTTCCGCGAGTACCGAGTGCATCTAACATTACCTACATTATACAACTAGCACCCACTTTTATTTATGTTACACTTTTATTTAATACTACACCTTTTATAAAAAAAAAAGAAAATAAAAGAAACGTTATCCTAACACTCCGTACCCTCACCCCCTCACACATATCACGCCCTTTTCTTTGTCTTCCTTCTCTCTCTCACTTCGGATACAAGCGAACCCCACAACACCACTCAACAGCCTCTGATCTGCAACCCTAACGTCATCACCACCTAGTGAACCCAGCTCTGACCAACTCGATGACAACAAGACTCCAAGAGATGGTCTCTATCACTTCCAGACCTGATCCCGTTTGTCCAAGCCCTCGAAGTCAACATATAAGCACAAGAAGTGACTAGACTATGATGAAGCTTTACCTCGTTCGGCTACTAGATCGACTGACCTCTTGAGAAAGAGGAATCAAAACTCTCTTGTATTACTCCTATAAATACCGATCGGCTCACAAGGACCTCCACACATCCAAAAATCTTCACAAACAAAATACTAGTTAGCTTTTGAGAGGAGAAGTTCCTGGAGTTCTAAGGGTGTGTGGATCACTTGTGGGATCAGGATCGAGCCTTGTTTGTTTTTAATCTTCTTTGTAACCGACTTCTAATTGGTAACCCATCTCCCCTTTTTGTTCTTTTCTTTAGATTTCGAATCTGTAACTATTTTTCTTTGATATTAGTTAGTTTTGATTTTTATGATCTCGATGGTTTTTCTGTTGTGTATCGATTTAGAAATTTTGATGTTAAGTGATGTTAAAAAAATGTTTGTGTGGCTGAACTTGAAGACTACATATTGTTCTTAGGCCTAATTTTTGGATCGACTAAATGGTTTACAAGTAAAAGGGTTGGGTAAACTTCTGTGGGATGTTTCATTATGTTCTTTGGCAAGGTGATGCTAACTGAGAGAATAAAACTAGTTTTAACTTGGCTCAAATGTGGAAGTGTTGTCCTTTGTTTTGCCCTATTGATTTTACGTTTTCTTATCTATGCCGGTTCGGATCCGCGACCAAAACGACTTAGTTGCTTGCCTTAAACCTCGCTTGTTAGAGTTGTGTTTCATGTTATGGTATTACACTTTGGCCTCAACCCAAGTCGAGATGGCTTTAACACAGTAATAATGTTACTAATGAACTGGTAGACAAAATTGTGTTGTGGTTAGTGTTAAGTTGCTTCCTGGTTGTGTTTCTTCTATATTTTCCTCCTTGTTATGGTCTCGGTTTCATATAGCACCAAGGGGTGTTCGACTTTACAATTGTTTTCGTCCCATTTTCTTTCTTTGACCTGCTGTCGAAATTGCTTGTGGTGGGTTCGGATTCGAGTTTTTGAGTTTTATTTGAACTCCTTGTTAATCGGTTTCTATTGTTGTAAGGCTTTTAAATTTTGCTTCCTTGCTTGTTTCCATTCAGATATACATATGTTTCTGTGTTTCCATGATCTTGTTGAGATTTTTCTTTTACACCGATCGATTGATTTATAAGTCTGTAAATGATTTATAGTTGGATTATTTCTTGGTCGTTATTGATTCTTAGTGGCGACTAAAGATTTACAATATACTAATAAACATAAAATTCAATGAAGGAAAAGTAGAGATTGAAGTGTTGGCTCACAAAAGTGCTTATTACTTTGGTTAATGGCTTATTATAGCTTGTGTTGGTGTCATTGTGGGTCGAACCCACTGTTGGGGCGAGACTCACAATAGGGGTTAGGACTTGCTCATTTCACTCATGATCTTGCTCATAACCATATTCTTTCGTCACTCAAAATTCAGTCACAGTGGGTAGCCTCGGTTGCAATTTCACTTTCAAAAATCAAGTTAGCCAACTAAATGAATAAAAAGGTGATTTTGGGTTAACTTTATTTTGAATATTGATTGCTTTGTTTGTGTGTCGAGACCCACTGTTAGAATGCTTTTTATGTCTACTTAGTTGTCCATCACAAACAAATCTCAAAGACATTAATAATAAACTTGCTAAAATTTCTAGTTGTTGGATTGGGTTAGATGTTGAGCTGCTTAAATTGTTTGACAGTGGGAGTGTATTGTCTACTTGAACAAGCCATCACAGAAAAGTTAAACTTCCTTTTGTTCCCTAAAGTCAAACATGATGGTCTAAGTAAAAATCTAATGGGGTGATTTAGACTTTGGGTTCGTGTTTAAATTCCAGTAGGGGGTGTGTAGGTCGCTTGTTTTGTTGACCAACATGACTGCGTTTGGTTTTTCCTTGCCACTTTTATCGAAGACAAATGCTATCAATCAACAAATAACTTAAAAGGTTAGAACTATAATCTTTTAGGTAAGGGTAAATGTTATTTTGTAAGTTGGAAAATTCATGTCCTGGTCGTGTGATGTGTGAGCCAAGGGTGCCTGTGGCCCGAGCCCACACCAAGCCCAACTAGTGTTTGTAAATACTTATTTGCTTCGGTTTGTAACCAAGGCGTCTTGTACTAACATTTTAAATAAAACCATTACATAAAAATAATTATCTACATACATCTATCTATGTTAGTAACTAATATATATATATATATAGCATCAATGTTCTCGTTTTTCCAACAACATCTAATGAGCGTTGTAATTACTTTCCGTACATCGTCTCTCGGTTACTGTCGAACCAGAGACCTATTCATCTTTGCTACTTTTGTTATATTATATACTTATATACTTATGCACTTCCAAGAGTCAATACTTACAAACATTTAAAAAAAACTAATTTAAACAGAAATGCTGCCACACAAGCAACTATAACATAAACGTTTTGAAAACTTTTAGATTTATTTACGTTTCATCGAGTCTTAAACTAGAATTGCGAACTAAATTATGCCATACTAATCTAGGTCACGCGTCGGAGCTATCACCTACTATTTGACTCTATTGCATTTGAGACTACCACTACTGAGGTGAGTTCATAGTCCCACTTTTTACTATGTTTTCAAATCCCGTGGGGAGGTACATGCTATAAACTGAACACAAGTATTTTTCTGTATGCTATCCTGATTGCTATTGCCTAAGTTAACACCTTTGCCAAAAGTCCCTCATATCATGAACCATTAATCACTTGCGAGTGAACGCGAATTTAGTGAATAGATCTATTGGCAGTTGACGCCCCATTTGAAGTTGGCCTGAAATGGTAACCAAATGCACTATGTTCGAATATAAATAGGAAGTTGGCAAACTCCTACGACGAGGGCACTATCACCTACATCATTTCATGATGTAGGCTAATTATATCATTCATGATATCACCCTATGTTAACGTTTGCGTGTCATGAGGCTTAGGGCAATATATTACACTACGATGCTTTTGCTTTACTACTATTTGGCTTGTGTTCAAACTATTATAAATTAAACACTATGGATTCACTCAACCTTTGTGTTGACCTTTTTAGCATGTTTTATCTCAGGTAACTAAGAAGCAAATGGCACGGAGTGGGCTAGGGCATCTTATCAATATCACCCAACAATGTTATCATTCATTTCTTTAAATTTAAACATTTTCATTATGTACTACTAAACCGTATGGAACCGTTGTGGCTACTCTGTTTTAATATTTGATGAATGATAACAAATTTTCTCAAAACGTCTCTTTCGAGTCGTTTTCTATAATTATGACTATGATTCTAAGATGTAATACCCCGATTAGTCTTCCGCTGCTTCATTACGATTTTCGGGGTGTTACAGATTGGTATCAGAGCCATGGTTATAGAGAACCAAGTGTATTTTCAAAACACTGGACTATAACCACATTTTCAAAACGAATTATCTACACCTTACTACCCCACGCCCTCCGTGCCAACATTTTATCGAACATTATGCATTGTGATTTGCTTAACTTTTAGACATCATGACTAATAAATATTTAACTTTAGTTGAGTTAAATAACTTATATTTATTACTATTGGGATATTGCAGTACCATGTCGCCCCCTATCATCATTTTGTCCGACAGTGATGACAACCTACCAGCATCACCTCTCATCCCTACTACCACCTTATCTGGGGACACTCTACCTGTTTCCCCTGTCATTCCGTCCGGCGTTCCATCTGGGAATGCCTCTGGAGAGACGGAACCCTTCGAGGAGGGTGAGGTCGCTCCGATGCCCTTTGACACATTTGTTGATGGACCACTCTTCCGCCCTCTCATTGGACCTATGACTTATGACCAGTATCTTCATGACCGGTACCTCCAGTCACAGCAGTTTCTAGCTGCCGATGACTGTCCCACACCACCTCCCAGCCACCACTCAGGGTCAGATGCCGATGATGAGCCATCCGACTCAGACTCTTCTGACACTGCTTCATTTACCCCACCACCATCCCCGCCTGCACCGGTTCGCCGGCGCAAGCGTGTCAGAGTCCTTGAGCCCTTTGAGCCTGAGCCATTCATGGAGAGGTTCAAGTATTGCCCAGGTGGTCGCACTTATGTTTGCACGGCTCGGAAACGAGTCCGTCGATCGCCTGCCTTTGTACCACCACCAGCTCCTACACCTTCACCACCACCAGCTCCTACACCTTCACCACCAGCCCCTACACTCCCACCATCATCCTCAGTGCCACAGCCACACCCTTACATGCTACCGACCTTTACCCCACCTTTACCAGAGGTTTCACCATCTCCCATACCACCACCTACTGTGTTCTACACTCAGACCACTACTGTTCCCTTATCATCTCCCACCTCTTCACCCATCCGGGCCCAGAGTGTCCCATCGCCCTCTCGGAAGAGAGAGCGATCCTTGAGTCTTTCACCATCTGATCCATACTTTCAGGCAGCCAATGAGGCTGCAACTGGTAGGAGGTCATTGTTGTTGGAGGCCATCCGTCGTTGGAGATTTATTGAGGGATCCCCTAGAGCCTCGGAGCCTGGAGAGAGCTCCACAGCTGTACTTCCAGAGACAGGAGAGCCGATGCACCACACCATTCCATTGATGATTGCCAGGATGCTCAGGTACGAGGACCGTATTGATGAGATTGTGAGTGCTGTAGAGGAGATATCTCTCGAGCGAGTCGAGAACATTGAGGAGGAGGTTACGAACCTCGTGGTTCATAGGGTAGCTTTGGAGCAGGTTTTCCAGATGATGGGTACTGAGATTGAGGAGGCTATGGATACCGTTGCCGAGTTCGGCCACAGACTTGATGCTCAGAGTTATGAGATACAGGAGCTGAGGGAGATAGCAGTGACGACTCAGCAGAGGCTCGAGCACCAGACCAGGGAGTTAGCAGCAGCTAGTGCTACCATTCACACCCTCAGTGTTGCACTTGGAGAGGTTCGGGCTAGGGAGAGAGCCAGGGATTTGGAGATGCTTAGTATGGTCAGGATCATTCGAGAGTTGGAGCGTAGGTCAGGAGGCGCATCTGGAGCTTCATAGATCTATGACATATCACTGCAGCGAAGACATCTTAACTTGCCCTGCGCGGCATTAATAAATTTGTGTTGGTTTGTTTTGTGAACAATCAGACAAGTTATTAAAACTTTGTTGTTAGTTATGATTGTATTGTACTGATGTTGGTTTATGATGATTATGGATGTTTGATCTTATGTTATGATACTCTTGTGCACCATCGTATTGAAATTCATTATAATTCCATGTGTGTTGTTACATGTCGTGATAATTATTTATGATTGATATGATTTTCTTATAATGATGTATGCGATCATAGTATGATTGATGACCGTGACTATTACAAATTTGATTACGATAATTCACTTGATTATATTGATCCCCATGATCAAATTCTAAAGTGTGTATTTGTAATGTTTATAGAATAATGGCTCCTCGTAAGAAAGCAACAACAATAGCGCCAGGATCATCCATGACCCCGGAGGCTATTCGAAAGTTGATCGCTGACAGTGTTGCTGCAGCACTAGAAGAACAAGCAGCAACTATGGCGCGCTCCAGTAGCATCAACAGGTCAACTGGAGAAGGCGAGACTTCTGTGGCTCGCAAATGCACTTACAAAGACTTTATGGCTTGCAAGCCAACCTACTTTAAGGGTACTGAAGGAGTAACTGAACTTGCTCGATGGTTTGAGTGTTCTGAGACCGTGTTCACAAGAAGCGGGTGTCCTAATGACTGCAAGGTCTCGTTTGATACGGGTACTTTACTTGAAGATGCCTTATCTTGGTGGAACTCTATTGCTCATAACATGGGCATAGAGGAAGCCTATCAAATTACTTGGGTTGACTTCAAACAAAGGATGTTGAAGAAATACTGCCCAAGGACTGAGATCAGGAAGATGGAAGATGAGTTTGATCGCCTAGTGGTGAAAGGACATGATCACAAACACAAATTTTACACAACTACTAACTAGATTAATACCATTATGTTTATTCTTACTATTTTTTCTAACATTTCAAACCACTTACAATGCATTTGTTTAAGATCTTTGTTTGACTTTTGGTATGATCCAGAGGAGGAATGTGATTGGTACAAGATGCATTTGTTTGAGATCTTTGTTTGACTTTTAACAAAGCATCATAACATAGTCAACAAAGCAAAATAACATAATAAATCAACAAACAGATAACATAATTGATAATATAACATTAAAATTGATAAAAAAAAACATAACATGACATGATTAAAAAATAACATTAAAATTCAAAGGAACATAACATGGTTGATAAAAAACATTGAAAGAAACTCTAAAGTCCCTTGACAAATGCGTGCTTGTTGAAAAGCTTGAGCTTCGCTTCGGCCATCTTCTTCTTCAACTCCAAAAGCTCGATAACGTCGGACTTTTGAAGCTTCTTCATGTACTCCAAGCATTTGAACATCTGCACCGAGGGACGCACAAGTTCCATTTCAGCTATCATCTTGTTCCTTTGAACGACAATATCAAGCAACTCTTGATATGCCACAAACAGATCTTTCGCATACTTGACATCACGCTCTGTCTCCCTAGCAAAATACACTGTCATCTGGTATGGTAACTCGGTTGAGTTAGCAGCCGCTGCAAGTTCCTCAAGAAGCACGAATTGAGACATTCTTTTGTTCCTTTGATTAAAAATTATGTTTTACTGTGTTTGTTTACTGGATGAATGAGGAAGTTACTTGGGGTATAACATATAAATAGGCGGGGTAATTACATGTGAAAATGTGTTTTAGGC
>LBNU01031702.1:49254-67426 GCA_014162995.1 Artemisia annua | reverse complement strand
TATATCTATTTTGGTCACACTCTTCAATTGTGTGACATATATTTGTCACATATGTATATCTGTAGTGTGACTAATGCTTAAAGCTGATTTGTATCGGTCACACGTCCCAAATTAACGTGACTAAATGATCCAAAAATATTTACCAGTTACCCTCTAGTCACATAAATACACAAATGTGTGACATATATCTTCTGAAATGGTCACACAAGTCGGATAGAGTGTGGCTGTTTATTTTATTTTCATACATTTAGTCACGTAAATATGTTACAGTGTGACCGTTTGAAATCAACCATGTGTGACGATAGGCCATTTTTGTACTAGTGTGCTTTTCAAGAACATTGGGGATAATGTTCAATTTAAGTGTAGGAAGGGAAAAATTAGATACCTTAGAAACTATAACTTGCTTGATATTTGTTTTGTCTTAGAGTAATTGTGTAATAAATTAAAAGAAATACTTGTAAAGGTTATTTTAGCACCAAATTTAAATTTTTTTTATGACATATAAGAGTGAAACTTTAGTTTTAATAATCGTCTAATGGATAAGAATGATATAGCTAGCACAAAAACCCTTCCACTCAAAAAATTCCGTCCAAAAATGAGAGGCTCGCCTTTAGATTGTTAGGAAAAAGCATTCACCTTTAATGCTTATGAGTGTACTTGTATATAGAATCTAGAACTTGCGTTTGTGATGCATACCGAGATCGCTAGTTAGACTACATTCGTGTAGTTAGGATTTACTAAATGATAATAGGCATTAGGATAACCCTTGTTTTAAACCTATTTTGTAAATTACATTGGCTTCATTGGTCAAATAATTCTCCCACACCTTTTGTAAGAACCCAAAAATTTTCCAAGTTATTTATTTCCTGTAAGACCGAAAAATTTATTATTGAATGTGATATTCAGCAGTTTCACTCATTTGCACATCTAAACTTTTGCTTACGAATATTGTCAAACAAACAATGTGGCGAAACTCACCTTCCATTTTACTAAAAATTGCACGCGTACCGACACCGTGATAGTATGGCATAGGTCTAATAATTAAATACCGGGATTCAATAAAACCCGAGGCTCGTTTATTTTCCCTCGGGCACTACGAGGTCAAAAGCATTCCCGCACCTCACTTTTATTTAATTTAAACATCACTTTATTTCACCCCCTCACATTTAAATTATAAACTCCTTATAAATAATAAAAAAAATCAAATAAAGAGTACACTACAACTCGTCTTTGAGGTATCCCCACAAACCCACTTCATCTTTTATATTTGTTTTAACCCTAACCGTACCCTCACCCCTTACACATACCACGCCTCTTTTTTTTGTCTTCCTCCTCTTCTCTCTTATCCACCTGCTATCCCACTCCCAAACGTTAGAACCAAGGCGACAAAAAGAAACCAGGTCTGTCAGCCTTCTTCCCTCCCAACGTCATCACCATCCCCACGCAAACCCAGCAAAACAGACGCTGTGAAGTTCAGATGGGCCAAGTGTTTCAGATGGGATACCCTCTTCCTTGTCGAGACCCCCAAAGTCATCACATATCTACAAGAGTTGACGAGGCTGTGAGTAGGCGATACTCTTTTTGGCTACAAGATCGACTGATGCCCAAGAAAGAGGAATCAAAACTCCCTCGTATTGATTCTATATAAACCGCTCAACCCACAAGTGATTCCACACACTCAAAATCTTCACAACAAAAATTCATAGTTAATTCTCAAAGGGTTAACTTTTCGGTAGGGAAGGTGTGTGGATCGCTTGTGGGATTATAATCGAGTTCTGTTTGTTTTATTCTCCTTTGTAATCGACTCCTAATTGGTAACCCTTTTCTCCATTGTTCTTTCTGTTAAATTCGAACCTATAATTGTTAAGTAGTTTTGATTTGTATTCTCTCCTTGGTTTTCTGTTGTGAATCGATTTAGACATATTGATGTTAAGCCTTGATGTTAAAATGTTTGTGTGGTATATTAAAAGCTGAAGAACTAAAACGAAGATTTAAACCTTGTCGGCATGGATTAGGAAGTGCTTATTTTATTTGCTTTTTGGATGGCTTTTTGGTTACTCATTTTGTTAAGACTTGGCTTAGTTAACTTGGCCTATAAACTTTAACAATCATGGGTCGTGTTTGGGATTGATGGGTCAAACCTGTGACTATGTTTGTGAAAGTAGTTTTTGTTAAGCCGAAAAATCTGTTTTGTTATTCATTAAATCGTTGTTCAAAGTCTTCGTGTGGTAGCAATTTTATATGCGTAAACTAGTTTTTCTTGATGTCGTGCCTTAATCAGTAGCACCGTTAAAAATAGTTTTGCGTCATTCGTGACTAAGCCTAAAAGGATGAGTTAAGGGAGAGTTTTCATCACTTGTTCTTGTGTCCCTTGCAACTCCTAAACTAATGTCATAATGGTTAGCTTCATTTGAGTGCCAAAGCTCGTTTTGGATTACCATGTCGTAGTCAGGTTCCTTGCCGAGTCGAAATACGCAAGCCAAACATGGTCTAAAACATGTTATTGCTGGTAAAATTGTGACAGTGTCAAAGAAACCAAAACCAAGCACAAGGCTGCTCATTTGCCTTTTTTTTCTTTTTTTTCCAACCTGTGAGAATCATATGGGCCGAAGCCCAATCCCAATAGCCGAACTAGGTGCGCGTGACTGGGCCAAAGCCCACACCACATAGCAAACATGAAACAAAATCGGGCCACAACCCACTCACTCTCTTAAAACTAACAAAATTATTTTTGTAACCTTTATAGCGACGCTTTTCATGCATGAGCTATCTCGCGACACAATTTCGATACGTCCTACTTTTAATCGACAACACATTTCGTGTCACACCTTATAATGAATTATGAAACGTACCCTACAACTTAATGCACTTGAAACATATTTCAAAACAATAATAACTTTGTAAGGGTTTAACGCACTTAATTATAAATACTTGAGATGATATTTTATAAAAACTAAACTCATGAATATTTAAGATACTTATACCACCTATATTTAAATGCTTGAAATGGTATTTTATAAAGACCAAATAAAAGTTTATAAAATAAAAATTATAAAGCGGCCTTTACCTAAACATATATATAAATATTTTGTAACCCAAAATTGTCACGAGGAATTAATATACATATATATACATATAAATCATAAACACTTTTTCACATTTCTCGACAACGCTCAACAACTGATTTCTACACTTGCCTTTCGTATACTCGTCTAACGAGTACTTTTATCATAAAGACCTAACGTTCTATTCGTGATTATTTCCTCACACATCGGTTTTCGGTTATTTTCGAGCCAAGGGCATCTCGTCTTCGATATCTTATTATTTGTGTGCTTACACACTTCCAAGAGCCAAACACTTAAAAACTATTTTTAAACATAAATGCCGCCACACAAGCAATAATAACAAAAACATTTTGAAAACTTTTAAACTTATTTACATTTCATCGAGTCTTAAACTAGAATTGTGAACTAAATTATGCCATACTAATCTAGGTCACGCGTCGGAGCTATCACCTACTATTTGACTCTATTGCATTTGAGACTACTACTACTGAGGTGAGTTCACAGTCCCACTTTTACTATGTTTTCAAATCACGTGGGGAGATACATGCTATAAAACTGAACACAAGTATTTTTCTGTATGCTATCCTGATTGCTATTGCCTAAGTTAACACCTTTGCCAAAAGTCCCTCATATCATGAACCATTAATCACTTTCGAGTGAATGCGAATTTAGTGAATAGATCTATTGGCAGTTGACGCCCCATTTGAAGTTAACCTGAAATGGTTACCAAATGCACTTTATTCGAATATAAATAGGAAGTTGGCAAACTCCTACAACAACGAGGGCACTATCACCTACATCATTCATGATGTAGGCTATTTATATCATTTACGATATCACCCTATGTTAAGGTTTGCGTGTCATGAGGCTTAGAGCAATATTTATATTACACTACGATACTATTGTTTTTACTACTATTTAGCTTGTGTTCAAAACTATTATAAATTAAACACTATGGATTCACTCAACCTTTGTGTTGACCTTTTTAGCATGTCTTATCTCAGGTAACTAAGAAGCATTAATGGCACGGAGTGGACTAGGGCCTCTTCTGGACATCATCCAAAAATGTTATCATTCATTTTTAAATTTAAGACATTTTTATTATGTATTACTAAACCGTATGGAACCGTTGTTGCTACTCTGATTAAATGTTTGATGAATGATAACAAATTTTCTCAAAACATCTCTTTCGAGTTGTTTTCTATAATTATGACTATGATTCTAAGATGTAATACCCCGATTAGACTTCCGCTGCTTCATTACAATTTTCGGGGTGTTACAGATTGGCATCAGAGCCATGGTTATAGAGAACCAAGTGTATTTTCAAAACACTGGACTATAACCACATTTTCAAATGAACTATTTACACCTTAGTACCCTACGCCCTCCGTGCCAACATTTTATCGAACATCATGCATTGAAATTTGCTTAGTAAATAATGCCTAACTTTTAGGCATCATGACTAATAGATATTTAACTTTAGTTGAATTAAATGACTTATATTTATTACTATTGGGATATTGCAGTACCATGTCACCCCCCGTAATCATACTGTCTGACAGCAATGACGCCCTACCAGCATCACCTCTCACTCCCACTACCACCTTATCTGATGACACTTTACCCGTCTCACCTGTCATCCCTTCTGCTGTTCCATTTGGGAACACCTCTGGGGAGACAGAACCCTTTGAGGAGGGTGAAGTCGCCCCGATACCCTTTGACTCATTTGCTGATGGACCACTTTTCCGCCCTCTCATTGGACCTATGACTTATGACTAGTATCTTCATGACCGGTACCTCCAGTCACAGCAGTTCCTAGCTGCCGATGATTGTCCCACACCACCTCCCAGCCACCACTCAGGGTCAGATGCCGATGATGAGTCGTCCGACTCAGACTCTTCTGACACCGCTTCATTTACCCCACCACCATCCCCGCCTGCACCGGTTCGCCGGCGCAAGCGTGTCAGAGTCCTTGAGCCCTTTGAGCCTGAGCCATTCATGGAGAGGTTCAAGTATTGCCCAGGTGGTCGCACTTATGTTTGCACGGCTCGGAAACGAGTCCGTCGATCGCCTGCCTTTGTACCACCACCAGCTCCTACACCTTCACCACCAGCCCCTACACTCCCACCATCATCCTCAGTGCCACAGCCACACCCTTACATGCTACCGACCTTTACCCCACCTTTACCAGAGGTTTCACCATCTCCCATACCACCACCTACTGTGTTCTACACTCAGACCACTACTGTTCCCTTATCATCTCCCACCTCTTCACCCATCCGGGCCCAGAGTGTCCCATCGCCCTCTCGGAAGAGAGAGCGATCCTTGAGTCTTTCACCATCTGATCCATACTTTCAGGCAGCCAATGAGGCTGCAACTGGTAGGAGGTCATTGTTGTTGGAGGCCATCCGTCGTTGGAGATTTATTGAGGGATCCCATAGAGCCTCGGAGCCAGGAGAGAGCTCCACAGCTGTACTTCCAGAGACAGGAGAGCCGATGCACCACACCATTCCATTGATGATTGCCAGGATGCTTAGGTACGAGGACCGTATTGATGAGATTGTGAGTGCTGTAGAGGAGATATCTCTCGAGCGAGTCGAGAACATTGAGGAGGAGGTTACGAACCTCGTGGTTCATAGGGTAGCTTTGGAGCAGGTTTTCCAGATGATGGGTACTGAGATTGAGGAGGCTATGGATACCGTTGCCGAGTTCGGCCACAGACTTGATGCTCAGNNGGAGAGCCGATGCACCACACCATTCCATTGATGATTGCCAGGATGCTCAGGTACGAGGACCGTATTGATGAGATTGTGAGTGCTGTAGAGGAGATATCTCTCGAGCGAGTCGAGAACATTGAGGAGGAGGTTGCGAACCTCGTGGTTCATAGGGTAGCTTTGGAGCAGGTTTTCCAGATGATGGGTACTGAGATTGAGGAGACTATGGATACCGTTGCCGAGTTCGGCCACAGACTTGATGCTCAGTGTTATGAGATACAGGAGCTGAGGGAGATAGCAGTGACGACTCAGCAGAGGCTCGAGCACCAGACCAGGGAGTTAGCAGCAGCTAGTGCTACCATTCACACCCTCAGTGTTGCACTTGGAGAGGTTCGGGCTAGGGAGAGAGCCAGGGATTTGGAGATGCTTAGTTTGGTCAGGATCATTCGAGAGTTGGAGCGTAGGTCAGGAGGCGCATCTGGAGCTTCATAGATCTATGACATATCATTGCAGCGAAGACATCTTAACTTGCCCTGCACGGCATTAATAAATTTGTATTGGTTTGTTTTGTGAACAATCAGACAAGTTATTAAAACTTTGTTGTTAGTTATGATTGTATTGTACTGATGTTGGTTTATGATGATTATGGATGTTTGATCTTATGTTATGATACTCTTGTGCACCATCATATTGAAATTCATTATAATTCCATGTGTGTTGTTACATGTCGTGATAATTATTTATGATTGATATGATTTTTCTTATAATGATGTATNCAGGATGCTCAGGTACGAGGACCGCATTGATGAGATTGTGAGTGCTGTAGAGGAGATATCTCTCGAGCGAGTCGAGAACATTGAGGAGGAGGTTACGAACCTCGTGGTTCATAGGGTAGCTTTGGAGCAGGTCTTTCAGATGATGGGTACTGAGATTGAGGAGACCATGGATACCGTTGCCGAGTTCGGCCACAGACTTGATGCGCAGAGTTATGAGATACAGGAGCTGAGGGAGATTGCAGTGACGACTCAGCAGAGGCTCGAGCACCAGACCAGGGAATTAGCAGCAGCTAGTGCTACTATTCACACTCTCAGTGTTGCACTTGGAGAGGTTCAGGCTAGGGAGAGAGCCAGAGACTTGGAGATGCTTAGTTTGGTCAGGATCGTTCGAGAGTTGGAGTGTAGGTCAGGAGGCGCATCTGGAGCTTCATAGATCTATGACATATCATTGCAGCGAAGACATCTTAACTTGCCCTGCGCGGCATTAATAAATTTGTATTGGTTTGTTTTGTGAACAATTAGACAAGTTATTAAAACCTTGTTGTTGGTTATGATTGTATTGTACTGATGTTGGTTTATGATGATTATGGATGTTTGATCTTATGTTATGATACTCTTGTGCACCATCGTATTGAAATTCATTATAATTCCATGTGTGTTGTTACATGTCATGATAATTATTTATGATTGATATGATTTTCTTATAATGATGTATGCGATCATAGTATGATTGATGGTCGTGACCCTTACAAGTTTAATTACGATAATTCACTTGATTATATTGATCCCCATGATCAAATTCTAAAGTGTGTATTTGTAATGTTTATAGAATAATGGCTCCTCGTAAGAAAGCAACAACAACAGTGCCAGGATCATCCATGACCCCGGCGGCTATTCGAAAGTTGATCGCTGACAGTGTTGCTGCAACACTAGAAGAACAAGCGGCAGCTATGGCACGCTCCAGTAGCATCAACAGGCCAACTGGAGAAGGCGAGACTTTTGTGACTCGCAAGTGTACCTACAAGGACTTTATGGCTTGCAAGCCAACCTACTTTAAGGGTACTGAAGGAGTAACTGAACTTGCTTGATGGTTTGAGCGTTCGGAGACCGTGTTCACAAGAAGCGGGTGTCCTAATGACTGCAAGGTCCCGTTTGCTACGGGTACTCTACTTGAAGATGCCTTATCTTGGTGGAACTCTACTGCTCAGAACATGGGCATAGAGGAAGCCTATCAAATCACTTGGGCTGACTTCAAACAAAGGATGTTGAAGAAATACTGCCCAAGAACTGAGATCAGGAAGCTGGAAGATGAGTTTGATCGTCTAGTGGTGAAAGGCAATAACCTCAGGACTTATGATCGAAGGTTCCAAGAGCTAGCTGTGATGTGTCCAACCAAGGTGCCTGACCTTGAAAAGACGCTAGAGAAGTACGTGGAAGGGTTGCCAAGGAGTATAGAGGGGGATGTCACTGTATCCAAACCTCAAACACTAGAAGAGGCTATCGAAATTGCACAAAGGTTATTGGAACGGGAGATCAAGCGTAGCCAGACCCAAGGAAACAATGATCACAAACGAAAATTTGATGATCGAAGGAACAATAACAACAACAACTCTTACCGCAACAACAATGTCAACAACCACCACAACAACAACCGCAACTACAACTACAACAACAATCAGAACTATCAACAAAACCGAAACCACCATCACAACCAACAGAACCGCCAACAGGAAGCTGCCAGGGCTTACATTGCCACACCCACTGGAACTGGGGGCTATGCTGGAAAACAACCTCTATGTAACCGATGCAAGTTGCATCATACTGGACCGTGCACTGCTAAATGCACGAAGTGTCAAAGGATCGGTCATCTGACTAGAGACTGCAGAGATTCAGGTGCTAACTTGCAACCAGTGGCCGTGGTGTGCCATGGATGCGGTGAAAAGGGGCACTACAAGAACCGGTGACCAAACCAGACTGCCAACCAGAACAATACTGCTCGTGGAAGAGCTTATGTCATGGAAAGAGGAAATGCTCAGGACGACCCAGATGTAGTCACGGGTACGTTTCTACTTAACAACCATCCTGCTAAAGTTTTATTTGATTCTGGAGCCGATAAAAGTTTAGTATCTACTTCATTTGCTTCCCTACTTAACACCCATCCGACCGAACTAGACATCACCTATGAGATCGAACTAGCCAATGGGGAACTAGTAAGCACTAACACCGTAATTCGAGGTTGCACCTTACTCTTACTTGACGAACCTTTCGACATAGACCTCATGCCTATTAAGCTTGGTAGCTTCGACGTTGTCATCGGCATGGATTGGCTATCCAAAAACCGTGCTAGAATCATCTGTGACGAGAAACTCGTCCACATCCCTTTTCAAGGTGAAACCCTAATCATTCGTGGTGAACGAAGTAAGACTCGGCTCAGCATCATAGCGTACGTCAAGACCGTTAAGTATATCGATAGAGGTTGTCACGCCTTTTGGCACAAGTGACAGAAAAGAAGTCGGAGGAGAAGCGACTTGAAGACGTGCCGGTAGTAAAGGACTTCCCTGAAGTTTTTCCCGAAGAGTTGCCTGGCCTTCCACCAAACCGGCAAGTCGAATTCCAGATTGAGTTAATACCGGGAGCGGCACCAGTGGCGCGAGCACCGTATAGGTTGGCGCCATCCGAAATGAAAGAGTTATCTGAGCAATTACAAAAATTGTCAGATAAAGGATTTATTCGTCCGAGTTCCTCGCCTTGGGGAGCTCCGGTGTTGTTTTTCAATAAGAAAGATGGGTCTTTTCGAATGTGTATTGATTACCGCGAATTGAACAAACTTACAGTGAAAAATCGATATCCATTACCTACAATCGACGACCTGTTCGACCAACTGCAAGGATCGAGAGTCTACTCGAAAATTGATCTAAGGTCGGGTTATCATCAACTGAGATTCAGGGAAGAAGATATTCCTAAGACAGCTTTCAGGACACGATACGGCCACTACGAGTTCCATGTAATGCCGTTCGGTCTAACTAACGCACCAGCTATTTTTATGGACTTGATGAACCGAGTGTGCAAGCCTTATCTGGACAAATTCGTAATTGTGTTTATCGATGATATCCTCATTTACTCCCGCATCAAGGAAGAGCACGTAGAACACTTGAAGACTATTCTGGGACTGCTCAAAAAGGAGAAACTGTATGCCAAATTTTCCAAGTATGACTTTTGGATTGAGAAAGTACAATTTCTCGGGCATGTGATTGACAGCAAAGGTATTCACGTGGACCCCGCCAAGATCGAAGCTGTTAAAAATTGGGCATCTCCTACAAATCCCACAGAGATACGCCAATTTTTAGGTCTTGCTGGGTATTACCGACGATTTATCGAAGGTTTCTCAAAGCTCGCCAAACCTTTGACGAAATTGACAAAAAAGAAGAAGAAGTCTGACTGGGGAGAAGAGCAAGAATCGTCGTTCCAACTTTTGAAGCAGAAGCTTTGTGAAGCTCCTATCTTAGCACTACCCGAAGGAAGTGAAGACTTCGTGGTGTATTGTGATGCATCATACCAGGGTTTAGGCGCGGTATTAATGCAAAGAGTAAAGTTATCGCGTATGCTTCCCGACAACTCAAAACCCATGAGAAGAACTACACCACCCATGATCTTGAGTTAGGAGCAGTAGTATTTGCTCTTAAAATGTGGAGGCACTACCTGTATGGCACCAAGTGCACGGTGTTTACAGATCACAAAGGTCTCCAACACATATTAGATCAGAAGGAGTTGAACATGAGGCAACGCCGATGGCTGGAGTTACTCAGTGACTACGATTGTGAAATTCGCTATCATCCTGGAAAGGCAAATGTCGTGGCGGATGCTTTGAGCTGAAAGGAACGAATTAAACCCCTTAGAGTCAGATCTATGGGAATGACAATTAGATCACCACTTCCATCAAGGATCCTCGAGGCTCAGATCGAAGCCCTCAAGGAAGAAAACAAACCAAAGGAAAAGATCTATGGTATGCCAGAAAGTAAGAATGGTTGTATAAAGAAACCAGACGGAAGGTTGTGTTTCAAGGAGCGAAGTTGGATTCCACTCTATGGAGGGATTCGTGACCTCATCATGCACGAATCTCATAAATCTAAATATTCCATTCACCCGGGTTCCGATAAGATGTACCAAGACCTCAAGAACCTTTATTGGTGGCCAAACATGAAAGCCGACATCGCCGAGTATGTCGAAAAATGTTTAACATGTTCGAGGGTAAAAGCTGAGTGCCAAAATCCTTCCGGTTTGTTGATACAACCCGAACTTCCAATGTGGAAATGGGAGAGGATTACAATGGACTTCATCACAAAACTACCTAAGACATCGGGTGGATTTGATACTATATGGGTCATTGTTGATCGTCTTACTAAATCCGCACATTTCTTGCCAATTAAGGAAACTGACGAGATGAGCACTCTTGCCCAGCTATATTTGAAGGAAATAGTCTCTCGACACGGAGTTCCCATCTCCATCATCTCGGATCGTGATAGTCGATTCACGTCGAATTTCTGGCAATCATTACAGAAAGCTTTGGGTACCCGGTTAGACATGAGCACCGCGTACCATCCACAAACTGATGGCCAAAGTGAAAGGACTATCCAAACCNGCCAAAGGACGAACAATAGTTACTCTCAAAAAACATTCGTGTGACTATAAAGTGTTTACAGTCACTGATAATGACTAAACCAACAAAACTTGTGCCTAATTTGTCACACATATTCGGGGTTTTGGTCACTCTTTTTCGATGGAAAAGGCCACGAACTCAAAAATATGACCATATGCCACCTACGGTGGCAGGACCTTAGTGACACACAATGAAAAAAACGTGTGTGACTATATGCATATCGTCACACATTTTTGGCATGACCGATACAACTTTTTGTACCAGTGTAAGCATGGCATCAAGATATTTGATGTCCTCAAAGTCGAGGTAGACAACGCGTCCCTCATGGATACAACGTTTTTCAATGCGTTGGAAATTATATGAGATTGGTGGAGTGTAATTAGTGGATAGTATAGGTATGTAATTGTGTGTTCTTTTGGAATAACCCGATATTTTCCAAGTTATTAAATTCCTGTAAAACCCGAAAGATTTATTTATGAATGTCATACTCATTAGTTTCACTCATGCTCATGTTTACACTTATGCTTTCATTAAAATTGTAAAGCAATGACGAATAGTTTCAAACAAATAATGGGTTGAACTCACATTTCATTTTCACTGAAACCAGCACGTGTTCCGACACCATGATAGTATGGCATAGTTCTAATGATTTAATACCAGGATCCGATGAGAACACGAGGCACTTAAATTCCTGCGAGTACCGAATGCATCTCACGTTACCTATATTATACAACTAACTCTCACTTTTATTTGTGTTACACTTTTATTTAATACTACACCTTATATATATAAAAAAGGAAAAAGATAAGATATACACGCGTACAACCGACCCACCCCTTTGCTACTTTACCAAATCCATGAACCCTAATAAACACTATACCTGCTACTATCTCTCTCTCTCATTCCCCAAAGAAGAAAAGGGCGACAATCCTCCTGCTACCCTTCTGAATCGAAAGCAGAGCTCCACCCTGATGAATAAAGACTCAATCGGTCCCCCTCTCTTCCCCGTTCAGACGGCGCTAGCGCGACAGTCGGGATTCCCCTCTGTTTGGTCAAGACTTCAAGGTCAACACCACAAGCCAAGGTGTGACTTGGCTGTGACTAAGCAGTACTCTTTTTGGCAACCAATCCAACTGACCAACGAGACGAGGAGGGGCAAACCCACCTCGGTTTGATCCTATATAAACCCATCGGATCCACAAGCAAGTACACACTCTCTCAAACCTTCACAAATAAATTTATAGTCAGTTTCAAAGGAGATACGTTCTGAGTTGAAAGAGGTGTGGATTGCTTGAAGTCGGATTCGGGTTTTGATCTTTCTTTGGTCTCCTTACTAATCGGCTCAATTGGTTGTAAGGTTCTAAATCCTCTTGTTGTTTTGTTTTCATTGAATGTGTATATATGTTGGTGTTAAGGATTCTGGGTTTATTCGAATACATAATTTTTCATACATTTATTATCTAGTCCCATTCTTGTTGTGGTTTCATTCGAATCTCTAATCACTCATGTGTATGGTTTAGTTTTGCTTGATGATGGATCGAACCTGTGGTTATGCTTATGAAGCTAGTTTTGTTTAATTGATTGAGATCATGGATAAATTTTGATGATAAAAACCTTGTGTTAAAAATCTTGTGTGGTACAATTTTGAATCACATTGAAAACTAGTTTGATATGGCTCGGATTAGAAGTACTATACTACTTGGCTTGAATCTCAGATTTGGTTGTTTTGTTAACTGTTGCGTTATTTCGATCCGTGACCTATAGTTTTGGTTTAAATGATTTTGGCTTGATTGAGTTGATTAGTAAACGCCATAGCTTAACTGGTTAATTATGTTAGCGTTTGGTTCTAGTCGAGAGTCGAAAAGTGAATAATTTGTTTGATCTTGATAAACTGATATGTTTGTGTTGATGGTTTTGGTTCCATTTGACTATATGGCTTTCGCATATGTATTATCTAGTCCCTTTTTCTTAATTGGTTTTGATCCTGTTAACATTTTGATTTCTCCGGTAAACCGATCAGTTGTGAAGCTTGCTCTTGTTGAATCGCTAAGTAGTTTTAATGATAAAACTTATGTGTTTATAATTTTGTGTGGTAGCAAGTTTTAAATAAACTGATAAACAGATGGTTAAGGCTCATAGTTAAATTTTGTTTCGTGACCTAGTGTTAAAGCTTGTGTGGTAAGATTATGAACAAGTCGAAACTGGTTTTTTATATCGGCTCGAAATTGGAAGTATCGTCTTTGTTTTAATTTTGATCCTGTGTTTCATGTTAGTCGTATACCATTTTTACTTACCCATGTTTAAGTCAAGTCTATAAATGGGTAATCAAACGTGGTCTAAAACTGGTTTCTCGTTTCTGTGGTCTTAGTACTCAAACAAGCGTATTTCTTTGCTTACTTTTGCTCAGTATCAAACTTTTGGCTCACTCACCCTTGCGTTAAATTTCCTGCCCGGCCTTTTTCTGCTTTGGTTATCCTTCACAAGATTGGGCCAAAGCTCATTTGAGTCTAAAGATATCTATTTGTTGGTCCCGCTTTGTGCTAGCCAGATAGGTAGCCAAATGCACTTTATTTGAACTAAACAGGAGGACGGCAACCTCCTGCACGAGGGTATTTATACTAATATTATCTCTATAATATTGGTAATTAACGTCAGTATTATATGACGTCACTAGTTAACGTTTGCGTGTCATGAGGCTTAGGGCAATACACATGTTACACTACGATATCATTGTTTTATTACTATTTGGCTTGTGTTCAAAACTATTACAAATCAAACACTATGGATTCACTCAACTTTTGTGTTGACCTTTTTAGCATGCTTTATCTTAGGTAACTAAGAAGCAAATGGCACGGAGTGGATTAGGGCCTCTTTTAGAATATCACCCAACAATGTTATCATTCATTTTTAAATTAAGACATTTTTATTATGTATTACTAAACCGTATGGAACCGTTGTTGCTACTCTAATTTAATGTTTGATGAATGATAACAAATTTTCTCAAAACGTCTCTTTCGAGTCGTTTTCTATAATTATGACTATGATTCTAAGATGTAATACCCCGATTAGACTTTCGCTGCTTCATTACGATTTTCGGGGTGTTACATCTTTGGTGATCAATACCATTCGGTTTAGGCATGTTTTTCCTATATAAGAAAAATAAAATGAAGTTAACATTTAAACTAGCTAGTCTATAATTCTCATGCTTATCCCAAACAACCCCCAAGTTTCATAACAAATTTTAATTTTGAAATTCCTGAATCATTTCGTTGCATGGTTATGAAAACATTTTTGACATGTATTAACAGTTCATAACTACGTTTTTGTTACGTTCTTAAACAAGATTAATAACAGCAAATTCGAATTGGGGATGATCTCACTTTTGACCCATTTTCAAAACCCACGAATTAGATCAATTAATCATCAATACAAGTGTTGTTAGTGATACATTGCTGAGATTTAGTTTCAATTGGTGTTAATTTCACAAAGAAATGAGGATCCCCAATTTTTAATTTTATGTTCATATGAACACTAATATTCCAATTGCGAATTAATTAGATGAAATTAAAGAAATTAACTTACAATTGAGTGATTAGTGCGTACTAGTGATTGATGATCTCGAATTGAAAGACTTTGAATTAGTTTGATTATTAGTTAGTAAAGATTTAGGGTGCAAGGGGTCGTTTTTCGTCACTGCTGCAGCAAGGGGTGTGTTTGGTTTTGTTTTTGAGAGACTACAATGAAAACACGGGGTACTGTCTAAAAAAGAAGGATGGTCCTTTATCGATATGGGACCGCCAGTCGATAAAGGACCGCCGGCAGTAAGGTTGACGGGTTTTGTTGGTTTTTGTGTTTTTATCTTTTATGAAAAGTTTTTAGTTTGGAACACTTTTAAAGCATGACCTTTGAATTTTTAGACATGGAATAGACTCAATACGCGCGAGTAGGCTAGGGAATGGGTATGGAATAGAATCGAGATAGAAGAGATAGAAGAGACTCGATACGCTTGAATAAGGAGTGGAGCTAGAGTCGAAACAGAAGAAAAGAGAGAGTTGTGAATACGATGAGATCCAATTGTGAGATTTGCATCGAGGAGGCCAGAAGTCAATCATGTAAATGCCAAGAAGAGTCATAGACGAGAAGTAGAGAAAAGATGTAGAGAGCGACAAAAGTGTGCATCATCTATAGTGATTGATTAACGTAAAAGTCGATATTAATAATGGTTGTGGTAAGGCCATTATTTTCCAAATATTTTGCTTGAATCCAAAGAAGGATAAGCATTTATACATAACGTCTAATTGTATACAAGCATACATCAAATATTTGTACACATATATTATCTAGCATGCAAGCATTTAGCAATTAATCACATAGTCACGTAAGCATATAGCAAATAGTCATATAGCAAGCATGATAGTCAAGGTTGAAAGTAAACGTACCTTGGCTGCTAGCTATTTCTAATGACACGTTACCGTATAATGTGTTGTACGTGACGCAAGACTTAATTATTAAGGCGTCATAATATTCATGGCAAGAATGTGGATGAAGACTTCTTGTTATCGAGTGGCTTCCTTCATATTCCTAAAGACATAACTTGCAAGAAAACTTGGTCCCCAATTTCTTATGGGTCCGAGATGGTTAGTCCGAGACATCCATTGCACTTATATGCAAGTGGTGAGGATGTCGCCAAAGAAAAAATGTTTCTTTACATTTTATTCCTATTACTTAGACAATTATCACTAGTGATGATCTTTGTTTTTAACATCTTTTATTTTTCAAAACAATCAATTTCATATTTGTCTAAGTTGTTTAACAAATTTTACTTATATTGACTTGCTAGTTGAGCACTCACACGAGTCATAGCCTAAGCTCGTTCTATCTCCAAATGTCTTTTGACTACTTAGTAAATTTTCAATAGACTTAAAGCTCTTTTCAAATTTAGCAAGTGTATTAGCCATTTCACTAGCTTTCCTAATCTCATTTTTATAATCTTGACACATCTTACATTATAGATCAATTTCTATACCACTTTCAAATCTAGACATTTTGTCATCTAAGATGATTTCTTTTTCAAGATTATTTTCGTATGATCTCGATGTTTCATTCTCCGAAGATGATTTTCTACTTATGTTGCATAGATTATTTAGTTCATTTTCTATTTTTGAAAACTCTAGAATGAATGGATCATAACAAAAATGTTCAATTTTAGAATGTACCTTTCTTGAAGAATCAACCTTTTGATTTGTTTCATATTCAAGGTACATGTTGTCTTCTCCATCGGTATCACTCCAAGACTCATAGATTAGTTCACTTTCTAGGTTACTTACATGGTCTTTGTCGGCGACATTACCTACATCAAAAACATTTGAACTAGTAGTACATGTATTTACTTCAACTGAATGTTTTTCTAATGACTTATTTTTATCATCTTTGGCTTGGTCATTTCTTTGATGAAAGTTTAAAATACTTTTCCACATGTCATTTGCCATTTGACAAAAAATTATTTTATCATATTCAATTTTCGGCAAAGCTTTATAAATCAATATTTTTGCTTCAATATTTTTGCAAAACTTTCTTAAGAAATTTTGATTGTTGAAATTTGTTTTAATTGGTTGAAAATCACCAATTGAAATGACATGCCAAAGATCATGATCTATTGATTTTACGTAACTTTCAAATTCAATTTTCCATTCAACGAAATTTTCATTTTCGAAAAATGGTGGTTCATTCAAAGAACGCCCTTCTAGATATCTTTCAGACTCCATAGATCGATTCAAGTTTTAAAGTACTGTATACTCTAAAGATCTTGATAACCTGGCTCTGATACCAATTGTAGAAACTAGAAGGGGGGTTGAATAGTTTCTTCGTTTCTAATTACTTGTAAAAATATTTTGCCGCTTTTAGGTCCGGTTAAGTTTCTTTTACAAACTTATTGAATTTTACTAGTTATGTGATATCTATTAAACTAATAATAAATGTAAAATGCAAGTAATGTAAAGAGTAAAAGAAAGAACACAACCAAAGGAGACGCCGAGATTTATAGTGGTTCGGCACGAAGCTCACTCTTCGTCCTACTCCACTCCCTGAGTACCACACTCGAGAGTTTTCAATCACTATATCAACACACTCCTTCAGGCGGAGCAATCCGTACACAAGCTTACACCAAGTTTACCGACACTAAGTGGAATGTCGAGTTCTAATCGTAGCTAGAACCAATCCACTTCAAGGCCCACTTGGCAACACGAACAAGCTCACTTGTCCTACTTGGATCTACACACAATCCAAGCCTTCACACGTACTAGCACTTGAATCCTTCCCGATTCAAGCCTTCACACTAACAACCACTTGAATCCTTCCCGATTCAAGTCTTCTAAGTCCTAATCTTCACACTAGAACTCCACTACCTTCTAGTCTTCACAACACAACATACAACAAATACAAGACCTAATCTAGTTACAACACTTCTTGAACTTTCACCTTTGTCCAAGTTCACCCTAACACATCTATCCTCGACTCACATACAAGTCGGAAATATTTACAATATTTACAAAGAGAGAATAGGAGGAAGAAGAGAATCGTAACACTTGTTACGTTTGTGTGTGGACTCTTATAACATCTCGATTCTTCACTACTTCGAGAGTTCTTCTCTTGCACTCTAATATAGAAGGTGAGGAAATCACTTGTAGGATCTAAACACACGCCTTGTGTTAGAGTGATACTTTGAGTTATATTATTAAGCACGCGGAATATACTTAACAATACTTAGAATGTTTATTGTATGATGTAATGTAAGTGAGAACAGTTGTAAGTTTAACACCAAAGCTTCAATATTATTGATAATAATACGAGTGATCTTGCTTATCACTAGGGTTACACCTTGAAGCTTTCTAATGTTGATACGTACCTAGAACAATGACCTAGGACCTCCTTTTATAGCACAAGGAGTCCTTTACAAGATAA
>LBNU01031702.1:37223-48895 GCA_014162995.1 Artemisia annua | reverse complement strand
GAAATATTTGTTGCAGCAGTGAAATCTTTTTGCCCTGGTTGATCTGTATCAAGTTGATGTTGTAGAGAAATTTCTTGCTCTTCAGTATCATCCATTTGCTCAAATGCCAAATCTTTAACTCCAAAATCAACATCAGCATCAAAATCATCTTCTTCTCTGAAATCAATTCTCCTCCCCTTGGTTTCAGCACCTGTTTTCCTCCCCTGTTTGGGAGAATTCCCAAAATCTTCAAAGAAATCTTCACTAGGAGAGGATGAAGAAGATACCATCAACTTTGCAATCCTTTTCTTTTGCTGTAACCCCTGTACTTCATCCTTCAAGGCTTGAATCTCTTATTGCAAAGCTGTAACATCCTTGGCATGTTGCTCCTTTACTTGTGCCAAGTCTTTCTCCAGAGATCCAACCTGCTTTGCTAATTTGGTACACAATGCCATCAATTCCATTGGTTGCTCACTGCCCTCAACACTTCCAACTGTGTTACCTGTTGGGAGAGGTGAATCATAGGGCATTGGTTCAGAATCCATCCTAGCAGGGCTAGAATGAAGTCTTGAACCACCACTGCTTATTCCAACACCAAAAGGATCAGGAACATGCTGTGTTGGGATGAGAGGAGATGGCTGTTTTTGCCTCCTCTCATAGGTATGCGTAACTGGTGGAGTGTAATCAATAGATGGAACAGTTATTGTAGGTGTGTTTTGAGATACAACTGGGATTGTTGCATCTGCACCTTGTACCTGTGCAATCTTTGCAAGCATTTGAGGAAAAAGTGGTGTCAAAACCCAATTGCCAACTTTATCCATATTTTGAAAAACTTTGGGCTTAAGGCAACGGATTTTGTAAACTCTTTTATGGGGTTGCAGTTGAAATTCATTTAACACTGCTTGCACAAACCTTGGATACATCAAAAATTTTGTTGAACTCTTTACATTGCCTTACATACTTGTAAAAATATATTTAGACCAATTAAAAATCCTATCTTTAGCTAGACAAACCAAAGGGTAAGCCATTGGTGAACTGAACTGTTCATAAGATGTTTTCTTAGGACTAAGGCAATGTAATAGAGTATGAATTAAAAATCTCCAATGAGGACAAAAACCACTCTTTTTGAAAGTAGCCCTTTTGTCAGTGGTATTGTACCCCATGGAAGAGAGACTTTCCCAAATTTCTGGCATAGGTAATGTGATGATACCATTGAGATCATCCAATTGGAGAATTCTCCTCAAGGATGACTCAGTAACATCAATAGTTACCCCATCCAATGTGGCTCTAAGAGTATCCACAGATTCATGTGTATCTTTAGCTAGACAAACCAAAGGGTAAGCCATTGGTGAACTGAACTGTTCATAAGATGTTTTCTTAGGACTAAGGCAATGTAATAGAGTATGAATTAAAAATCTCTAATGAGGACAAAAACCACTCTTTTTGAAAGTAGCCCTTTTGTCAGTGGTATTGTACCCCATGGAAGAGAGACTTTCCCAAATTTCTGGCATAGGTAATGTGATGATACCATTGAGATCATCCAATTAGAGAATTCTCCTCAAGGATGACTCAGTAACATCAATAGTTACCCCATCCAATGTGGCTCTAAGAGTATCCACAGATTCATGTGTATCTCCATCTTCAATGGTTATTGACTCAACAGAGTTCCAAAACTGCTTGATTTGAGAGATATAGATTGTGGGATTAAGAAGTAAAGCATACCTCACATGAGTAGTGTTAAGAAAATCCACAATCTGGTGAAAAAGGGGACCACTCTTGTCGTTTGACTTTTCCAAATTGGCCACCTAGTTGTGCTCATCTGCAAAGGTGATCGAAGCCATAGTATCTTTTGTGAAAAGTAGTTGTGTTAGTATTGAATTGTATGAATAACTCGCCAATTTGGGAATATAATATATACTGCTAGGGTTTGAGAATTAATGCGCAAGAAAGATTATCTAAGGAAAAGATTTATCTTAGAAGGATAAATTATGATTAGGAAAGTAGATAATCTTCTAAAAATTTTACCCTATTAATATGGAAAGCAGTTATTCCCCAACGGCTAGTAAAAAGATTGGTTACTGACACAACAGTTGTAACGGCTAGTTCAACAGTGGTAAAAATAACACGGACAGTGGAAACTGTGAACTAGCAGTGGAAATTTTCACAAAGATTTTCAAGAGCAGTGGTAAAAATAAACATATAAAAATTTGACTGCTCTCTTTATAGTTTTTAGCAAACTACCAGCTATTAATGGATTTGTTATGTCTTTACCATGAGCCGTTTGCTATGGACTAGCCAACTCTTAATCATAAATAATATGGTGAGTTGATAACCATATAGTTTTTGGTAAACTATCAACCATAAACGGATTTGAGAAGTCTTTACCAGTAGCCGTTTGCTCTGGACTAGTTGATTCTTATGTGGATTAGACATGGTGAATCAATAACCATTTGTTGTGTATCTCAGTTATACACCTTTAATGATAAACTCCCAGCAAAGATTGATTATGAACCTGAAAAAAGTTAGTATAATAACACACAATAATCATAACCAAGCTTATGCCTAACCAAAGTTACTTTTAACCAAGCCACTATTCACAAATATCTTCCAAAGTCAACCCGATAATATCTATATTTACTTTTCAACCTACCTAAATAGGTGAAAGTAAATATCTCAATTAATGAGACCTTTTAGTTAACTTTGCCTATATAAAGTGACTCGACTCTCTATAGTCTTCACCAAAACACATAATATCTTCACAAAAACCCTAAAAGTCATCATGAGCAAACTTCCTAACATCATCTACATCTCATCTGATTCCTCTTCAGACACAGAGATTGAGATGTCCTCTGAATCATCTTCAGAGGCATCAGGGTGGGCAAGATACTTTCCAACCTGTGCATCAGCCTCCACATCCAAGAAACCAACCAAGAAGAATGCTTCTAAGCCTATTCCTAAGCCAGCACCTATTGATGAGCCTGCACCATCTCTTGAGTTTTACTCCAGCTCATCTGATGATGATGATGATGAGACTTATTCCTTGGCAAAGGAGTTGCCAAGAGCTCTGAATAAGGCTTTGGGAGCAGCTCTGTCCAATATGAAGCAAATTTCCATTCCTGAGATGCCTGCTAGACTACCAAGGCCTCCACCACAAGTTCTTGGGCTTGCTTGTCCTAGAATGCAGTCAACTTTTGAGAACAAAAGAAAGAGTGCATTGAAGAACAAGCACAACTATCAAGGCAGGGGCAAGAAGCCAATGGAGTAGCTTGTGTAGGGTGTTGAGATGTAGGTTGTTTTAGGTTTTATGATTGTGTTTTGATGATGTTTGTAATGTACTCTCCTTTTGAATCAATGAAACTTTTCTCTTGATAGATAAACTTGTAGTTTCTTTGTTTTTCTTTTTCCACTGTGAGAGTAATATTCACCACTGCTTGCCTTGTTGTTTCCACTTATTGACTTATTATCTGCATAAAAGTTAGTGGACAAACAAAATACAAGCAAAGACATATACAAACATATACAATAATTTTAGTACCAAGAACCTCCCCTCAACACCAAAGACCATTAGACACAAAAATTTTATGGATTTAGCATTCCAATACCTGTCACCAAGTACTGAAATCTACCCACATCAAGACCTTTTGTTAATAAATCAGCATAATTATTATCAGTATGGATTGACAAGTTGAATTAGCCTTTTCTCATAACAGTCTCTTATAAAATGATGTCTAATTTCAATATGTTTAGTCTTTGTGTGTTGGACTGGATTCTTAATTATGCAAATGGTACTACTATTGTCAATATAAATGATGGTATTCATGAAATTGTACCCATAGTCCAAAAGTTGATTTTGAAGCCATAGAACTTGAGCACAGCAACTTGCAGCAGCTACATACTCTGCCTCAGTTGATGAAGTAGCCACCATTGTTTGTTTCTTGCACTGCCAGGACACCAATCTACACCCAAGAAATTGGCATCCACCTGTTGTGGATTTTCTATCCAAACTAGCTCCAGCATAATCACTATCTGAGTAGGTAACCAACTCCATAGGAGATTCTCTAGGGTACCATAATCCCAAATGAGGATATGCTTTAAGATATTTGAAAATCTTCTTCACTGCAGTCAAGTGTGATTCTTTGGGAGTGACCTGAAACCTTGCACAAACACAAACTGCAAACATAATGCCTGGCCTTGATGGAGTGAGATACATCAAAGAACCAATCATAGATCTGTACATATGGACATCAACTGCTTCTCCACTGTTTTCTTTTAGAAGCAGATGTGTACCCCTGTCTGCAGGTGAGCTTGAGGACTTTGCATCAGTGAACTTGAACTTCCTAAGTATCTCAGCCACATACTTGTCTTGATTAATGAAGATTCCATCTGGCCTTTGTTGTACTTGAAGTCCCAAAAAGAATGTGAGTTCACCCATAGAACTCATCTTGAACTCATCCTTCATAAGCTTCTCAAAATCTTTGCACATCTCTGGCTTTGTTGAGCCAAAAATGATATCATCAACATACACTTAAACCAGCAAGATATCATTTTTGTCTTTCTTGATTAACAAAGTTTGATCAATTCTTCCTCTGTGAAACCCATTATCAAAAAGATAAGTTGCTAGGGTTTCATACCACTTCCTTGGTGCCTGATGCAGTCCATACAATGCTTTAACTACCCTGTATACCTTGTCTGGATTTTCAGGGTCTTCAAAGCCTGGAGGTTGTGAAACATATACCTCCTCATCAATTTGCCCATATAGAAAAGCACTTTTTACATCCATTTGATAGACTGTGAAGCCCATAAAGGATGCATAGGCTAGAAAAAGCCTAATTGCTTCTATTCTTGTAACTGGGGCAAATACCTCTTCATAGTCAATACCCTTCTCTTGAGTGTATCCTTGAGCTATAAGCCTAGCCTTGTTTCTTATGACTATCCCTCTTTCATCTCTCTTGTTTCTGAACACCCATTTGGTACCAATAACTTTCATGCCTTTAGGTAGATCACAAAGCACCCAAACCTTCTGAATTTTGAACTGAAGCAACTCTTCTTGCATTGCTTCCACCCAGCTTTCATCTTCAAGTGCCTTGAATACATTCTTTGGTTCCATTTGAGACAGAAAACACATGAACAGACATTCATTTTTGCCTTCATGATTCTTAGATTCATAAATTTCACTGATAAAGCCATGAATGTCAGCCATCTTTGATTGTCTTCTAGTCTTCACAGGTGAGTTTACATCCCCTATCACATTTTCAAGAGGATGTGATTTATGAACTGTGGTATGGGGAGTTTGAGGAATTTCAATCTCAGTAGGCATATTTGATATTTCAACATCACTGGCTTGAGCTTCCTGTGTAACTGGACTTGAATTTTCCACTTCAGGTGTAGCAGTGGAAACTTCTGGCCTAGCAGTGGAATTAGTATTTCCACTACTTTCAACATTCTTTGCAACTTCTGGTCTAGCAGTGGAATCTTTTGGCCTGGTAGTTGAATCTAAGTTTCCACTGCTATCATTATTTCCAGTGTTCACATTTGTTGCTTTAGAAGGTTGAGCATCTCCAGTCTTTGCAACATCATCATAATCTGCATAGTCCCAAATAGGCAAAATGAATTCATCTTGATCATCTTGTTGATCCAAGCTTGGTTCATCATCATCAACAAACTCTTCTGAACCTGCAAAATCATTAGAAGATGTACCTGTAGAGATAGGCACATAGTTCATGGTATGGGTTAGAGTATCAAGATCAAACAGCCTATCGGGTCCAGTTCCTTTTACATTCACTTTGTTTTCTAGGAACTCAACATGCAGATTTTCTTCTACCTTTTGGGTTCTTAAGTTGAATACCCTAAAAGCTTTACTAACCATGGAATACCCAACAAAATACCCTTCATCAGCTTTTTCATCAAATTTACCCAGATGATCTATGGTATTGAGAATAGTGACATGACATCCAAATGGTCTCATGAAGTCTAAGAGAGGTGGTCTATCTCTAAATAACTCATAAGGTGTCTTGTTCGTTGTTTTTACCACTAAAACCCTGTTTTGCACATAACAAGCAGTGTTAACTGCTTCGGCCCAAAAAGTCATTGGCAATTTTGAATCTGCCAACATGGTTCTAGCAGCCTCTATTAGTGTCCTATTTCTCCTCTCAGCTACACCATTTTGTTGAGGAGTTCTAGCTACACTAAATTCTCTTTTAATACCTTTCTCTCTGCAAAAATCATCCATAACTCTATTCTTAAATTATGTCCCATTGTCACACTTAATGATTTTAACTTTCATATCATTTTGGTTTTCTACTTCAGTTATAAAGATCTTAAGAATGCCTGTTGTCTCATCCTTAGTTCTAAGAAAGAAAACCCATGTGAACCTACTAAAATCATCAGTTACAACAAGACAATATCTCTTAAGATTTATGGTACTCACAGATGTAGGACCAAACAAATCCATATGTAACATTTGAAGTGGGTGAGCAATAGAGTTAATTGATTTTGACCTGCAAGAAGCTCTGTGTTGTTTGCCCTTAAGACAAGCAATACAGGTTTGATCATTTTCAAATCTTTTCTGAGGCAAACCTCTTACCAAACCATCTTTGACAATCTTATTTATGGTTTTGAAATTAATATGACCAAGTCTTCTATGCCATAGCATGGATTCATCCACTGTGGCCTTTGCAATAAAGCAAGCATGATCTTCTTTAGCAACAATGTTATTCATATCAAAGCTATATAAGTTGCCTTTTCTAGGAATTTTAAGAAGGATCTGACTCTCATCAGGCATCTTAAAATCCTTAGAAAGAACAAAACACATATCTTCAGTAAAAAGAACATTGTTTTTCTTGTCACACATCTGTGACACACTAAAGAGATTATACTTAAGCTCTTTTACATAGTACACAGGTTCAAAATCCAAGTTACCAGTTTTAATAACACCTTTACCAGTAACTTTACCATTTACTCCTCCTCCAAAGCTGACATCATGTCCATCAAAGTATTCAAAATTGGATAGATAGGACTTGTTGCCAGTCATGTGCCTTGAACATCCACTGTCTGTATAGCCTTGGTCTGATCTTTTTGTCCTTGGATGTTCCTGCACATATAATAAAGGAGTTAGTTTCCTTTGGAGACCCAAGCCATGATTGACTTGGATCTGCCTCGTGTATCAATATAGTTAAATCTATCAAAGGTCATTGATACACCATTGGGATTGTTTGTTGTGTTATTTCCTTTAGGTTTCCATTCCCAACGTGCTGAGGCCTTCACAGCATTTCCCATATTACCCCTGTTCTTGTTAACAACTTTAACAGTGGAAACTTTTGTTGGAGCAGTGGTAACTGCTGGTTTAGACTTAGGTACCCACTGTTGGTTATTTTGAACTCTTTTGTTATAAAAAGTCCTTTTTCCTGTTTGTACAGATTTAACAAAAGTTGTTTTAGGTTTTGCACTTGAAACAGGTGATTTAGGAAAAGCAGTGTTAACAATTTTAGCAGTGGCAAAAGATTTAAGTCCACTACTCAATAAAACTGCTCTTGGGACCATGTTGCTGTGAGTATTGGGGTGTGATTTGTTTTGAAGCTTGTTTAAATCCACCCTCTTTTTCCCATAAACTTCCCTTCTCCCAACATGATAGTCACAATTAGCATGTAAATGGTCAAAGCTACCACAGATATAACATGCTTTATTGTTCATTACAAACTCACTACCTAGTTGTTGGGATTTTACATGATTCCAACTCCTCTGATTGCCCCTAGGAGTTGAAGACTTATTTCTATACATCTCAGCATACCTTACAGTTTGTCTAGGCTTATTAACTTGTTTCCTAGGTTCCTCTGTAATTGTATTAACAACTTGTGGGATAGAAGCCTCTACTTTCTTTTTAACACTCTCATCTGCTACAGATGAGTCACTTGCACTTTCAAAAACATCAGTTTCATGCTTAACCTCTTCCTCACTTTTCACAAATTTGGGAGGACCATATTCAAGATTAGGTTCCTGAAAATCTTCTAGTCCTGTATGTGCTAAATCTATGCCAGGAGGTGCTGGAACACCCCTTAGTGGTGGAGAAACTGTATTGTATCCTAAACCAGACTTAGCTTTGTTAGTAATTTGTGCTTCCTAAATTTTATCAATTGACTTAGATTGATAATATAAGGTATCAACAGATAAGTTGACATTCTCATTTACCTTTCTAAACCTTTCAAGCTCTTCTTTAAATGCCTCATTCACTGCTATCTTATGATCTAACTCTCTTTTAAGAACAATCATATCATCATTATATTTTGATTCATTATCCCTATAATGCTCTAGTTGTTTTTCTAACACAGATATGCCTCTCCTAAGATTTGACACATTATAATTAGCAGCAAACAATTCTGTTCTTTGATTTTCACACAATTCATTAAGCCTTTTACATTCTCTAGAAGCCCTACATGTTTTAGAACAACTTTGAAAGTTTTGTACCTCAGAGTCATAGAAGGCCATGAGAGCATGTTCTTTAGCAATGAAACCAGCTTCTGAAGGTTTCTCTTCATCAACATCAGCCATGAAACTCCAATCATAGCTCACACCATCAATTGCCAGCATTGCCTTTGGTTCTTCCACTGTTGGCTCTTTCTTTTGCTTGTACCAAGTGGATCTGTTATCCTGCTTCCTTGGTCTTCTGCATTCCCTAGCAAAATGTCCCAACTTGTGACAGTTGAAACACTCTACTTTCTTCTTATCAAATCCTGCAGTTTCACTTCCATTGATGTGGATTGGCTTGCCAGTCTTCTTGTAAAACTTCCTAGCTCTCATGCTAAGAAGAGCTATATGCCACTTTATGTTCATCTCCTCCAAGTCATCATCATCAATTTGCTCTATGTCTTCATGAGTCAATATAGAGCCATTTACTTGAGTGGATATGAATGCATAAAAAGTATGATCTCCAATACCAGCAACCATGCAGTGGTAACAAGAGCATTACCAGTGGAAACTGTTGAACCAGCAGTGGCAAAGTCATCATCACTTACATCTTCACTGTCATCATTATCAATTGAAGTTGACATCAATGCCAAGCTGCTAGAGCGTGAACCAAGCTTTCCTGCCTTCTTCAATCAGCTTGAAGTTATTGTATAAATCATTGAGCTTCATAGTTTCAATCTCAGGTTTGTTTTCCCAGACTGTAACATTGGTATGAAACTCAGTAGGCAAACTTCTTAGAAACTTCAAGTTGAGGTCTTCCCTTTCTACCTCAATTCCAAACACAGTCAATTGAGTGACAATTTTCTGTAGTTTGGTAAAGATGCTGTCAAGAGATTCATTGCTTGAAGCAGAAAAGTTTTCATAGCTTTGCTTCAACAATGTCTTTTGAGTCTTCTTAGTAGCATCATTGCCACCAAACACTGAGCAGATCTCTTCAAAAAGTTCTTTTGCTGTTTTGTACTTGGTGAAAGCAATTATTTGATCTTTTGGAAGAGTCATGAGCAACGAACTTCTGGCCTTCAGGTCATTCTTCTTCTGAGTTCTTTCATCTGTTGTAGTAGGCACAGAAACTGTTACTACCTCTTTGTCACCTATCTTCTCAGTCTTTTTCTCAGGCTTGAAGGAATCACCATTTAAGATGATTTCCCACAAAGCATAGTCTGTCATGAGAAAGTATTGTTCTATCATAATCCTCCACATCTCAAACTCATTGAGTTTAAGTTTAGGAAGTCTTGGAACAGAGTTGGACTGGTTGTTTTCCATCTCCATGGATCTGAGTGAATTGGTTAAGCTTTAATTCCTTGGATCTTCTAAATCAAAGTATCAGAAACCTGGCTCTGATACCACTTGTAGGATCTAAACACACGCCTTGTGTTAGAGTGATACTTTGAGTTATATTATTAAGCACGCGGAATATACTTAACAATACTTAGAATGTTTATTGTATGATGTAATGTAAGTGAGAACAGTTGTATGTTTAACACCAAAGCTTCAATATTATTGATAATAATACGAGTGATCTTGCTTATCACTAGGGTTACACCTTGAAGCTTTCTAATGTTGATACGTACCTAGAACAATGACCTAGGACCTCCTTTTATAGCACAAGGAGTCCTTTACAAGATAAAGATAAAACTAACAGAATAGAATATACATAAAGATCTTTTCTATATTCGAATACATAACAGTTATCCTAACAGCAGTGGTAATAATATGTACTAGCAGTCGTAATGTGTTTCCACTGCTAGTGCATTCTTCAGCAGTGTCTTTGGTATGTGCTTATTCACATACCTTTTATTCACCATTTTCAGGCTCTATTAGACCAAAAACTAACATTAAACGCCAAAGATATCGTGTTTTTGTGTTTGTGACTGTGCAGGTAAGGATATTGCAAAATCAACATAGAAATCAACCAAAAAGCCTAGAACGAGCACGAGATGTGGAAAAGAGTCTTAAAGTTAAGCCAGAGATGAAATTTACTTAAGAAAAGCCCGTGACGACAAATTCATTCCTTAAAGGCTCAAGAAAATAAAAAAGACGCTTAATCGAAGCTCAAAGTTAATTATCAAGATAAGCTTCACAAATTCGAGCAAGTGATCACTTTTAAGTCTTCAAAGACCTTTGGAAAGCACGTCAACACGCTACCTCAAGTTACAAGGATTTACGTTTAGTCTTTAGAATGTTTAGTAGAGTTGTAATAGAGTTTACATGTAGTTTTCATGAAATGTAAAAGACTAGGGGGCAAAGTGTACACGATGTAAACAAGGAAGCCTCCTTGGCTCCTTTAAATAGAACCCCCTAGCTTCATTTTGGGTTGGTGAGTCTTAGTTTATTTTGTGTATTAGGGTAAGTTTTATTTTATGCAAGTTTCTTATTTTCATGTCTTAAAAACTTTTCTTAGCTTATTTGTCTCTTCATCTTAATATTTCTTTTTAATCTTTACATCTCTTTTGAGCTTATTTACGTGTCTTATTAATCTTTACAAAAGCTTATATAAGTCTTACCACCTTTGCATGTGTCTTTCAACTCGTTTGGTTTAATAAATGGGTTAGGGTTTGTTTTGAGTTCGTGGCTTATTTGGTAGCTTATTTAGTGTCTAAAACTTGCTTCTCATTAAGTTTCCATAAGTTTTTATTGAATTTTATCATATTTGTCACGTAAAAAAAATGTTCCAGCCTAATTTTTGTGTCTAGCGAGTATGGTTTTTAGGGTTTAGCGAGTTGGGGTCATTTGTATTCTTATCTAGCGAGTATCAAAGTGTTTCCAGCGAGTAAGCTGTTTATTCTAGCGAGTAGGGCTAGTAGTCTAGCGAGTATGGTCCATGTTCTAGCGAGTATAGTCAAAAGTCTAGCGAGTATGTATTTAAAGTTAGCGAGTATGGTCCTTTGATTCCTAGCGAGTATCATTTTCAAAAGAATCATAGCGAGTAGCATTTTAGTTCTTAGCGAGTTTCACAACTTTTCTAGCGAGTATGAATTCTAAATTAGCGGGTATGGTTCTTAGTTGGCGAGTTTCATTTTTCTAGCGAGTATTATAGTACTAATAGTGAGTTTGAGTTTGTAATTCTAAGTCTTTAGCGAGTTTGAGTTTTAACTTGGTGTCGAGTCTTATTGTTTCTTACTAGTTTCATTTGTTTTCCTAAGCCGAGCTAGGCTTTTCTTTACCTCATCGTTTCATCGAGTGAGGTTTAATTTCTTTTAGTTCTAAACGAAACTCCGTCAAATTTCTTAAAA
>LBNU01031702.1:9329-32507 GCA_014162995.1 Artemisia annua | reverse complement strand
GTCCATTGTGTGCCAAAGAAGGGTGGAATGACTGTCGTGACGAATGATGATAACGAGCTTATTCCCACACGTCTTGTTACCGGTTGGAGAGTTTGCATCGACTATCGAAAGCTCAACGAAGCTACTCGAAAGGACCATTTTCCACTTCCATTCATGGATCAAATGATTGAACGACTGGCGGGAAATGAGTTCTACTGTTTTCTTGATGGTTTTTCTGGCTATTTTCAAATACCCATTGACCCTCCCGATCAAGAGAAAACCACTTTTACTTGCCCTTATGGGACTTTTGCCTATCGACGTATGCCCTTTGGCTTATGCAATGCTCCAGGCACGTTCCAAAGGTGTATGACCGCTATTTTTCAAAACATGATTGGGAAGACAATGGAGGTTTTTATGGATGATTTTTCTATGTATGGTGATTCATTTTCGTCTTGTCTCTCCCATTTAGAACAAATGCTCCAAAGGTGTGAAGACACTAACCTAGTTCTGAATTGGGAGAAGTGTCACTTTATGGTTAAAGAGGGTATAGTCCTCAGCCATAAAATCTCAAAAGCCGGGATTGAGGTGGACAGAGCCAAAGTCGATGTTATCGCAAAACTACCTCATCCCACGACCGTCAAGGGAATTCGAAGTTTCCTCGGTCATGCTGGCTTTTACAGACGTTTTATTCAAGACTTTTCAAAAATAGCCCGACCATTGACTCACCTTTTAGAAAAGGATGCCCCGTTCATCTTCACCAATGAATGCATTGATGCTTTTAATACCCTTAAGAAGAAGTTAACGGAGGCTCCTATTTTAGTTGCCCCCGACTGGGATTTGCCCTTTGAGTTAATGTGTGATGCAAGTGACTATGCAATCGGGGCGGTCCTGGGGCAACGCAAGGACAAATATTTTCAACCTATACACTATGCAAGCAAAACAATGAACAATGCCCAATCTCATTACACCACAACCGAAAAAGAGATGTTGGCAGTAATTTATGCTTTTGAAAATTTTCGACCATATCTTCTTTTAAAGAAATGCATAGTGTATACGGACCACTCGGCCCTAAAATACCTTATGACCAAACAAGATGCCAAGTCCAGATTAATGCGATGGGTGCTTTTGCTCCAAGAATTTAATGTCGAGATCCGCGACAAGAAAGGAGCAGAAAACCTAGCCGCTGACCATTTGTCCCGTCTTGAAAATCCTCATCAAGGTGTTCTCGAGAAAAAGGATATTGATGACTCATTTCCTCTTGAGACACTTGAAAGTGTATCACTTTGTGATTCTAGTACCCCATGGTTTGTCGATTTTGCAAACTACCATGCGGGGAATTTTATCAAAAAAGGAATGTCGACCCAGGACAAAAAGAAATTTTTCAAACATGTTAAACAATATTTTTGGGACGACCCTTATTTGTTCAAAGTTTGTGCCGACCAAATCATTCAGAGATGTGTCCATGGTAAAGAGGCCGAAGCTATTTTGATGGCGTGCCACAATGGCCCCACAGGGGGACATCATGGTGCCAATCTTACTGCTAAAAAAGTTTTTGACTCCGGTTTCTTCTGGCCTTCGATCTACCGCGATGCACAGGACCTGGTGAAGTCTTGTGACGCGTGCCAACGACAAGGAAAAATTTCGCAGCAGGATGAGATGCCTCAAAACTCCATCCAAGTTTGTGAAATCTTTGACGTGTGGGGAATCGATTTCATGGGACCATTTCCATCTTCAAACAAAAACAAATACATCCTCGTGGCAGTCGATTATCTTTCTAAATGGGTTGAAGCAAAAGCTTTTCCAACTAACGACGCCCGAGTGGTTGTAAAATTTTTGAAAAGTTTGTTTGCCAGATTCGGTACACCTCGAGCTATTATCAGTGAGCGTGGAACTCATTTTTGTAATGACCAATTTTCAAAAGTTATGTCCAAATATGGTGTTACCCATCGACTTAGTACCGCTTATCATCCTCAAACTAGTGGTCAAGTCGAGGTGTCGAATCGTGGTTTAAAAAGGATTTTGGAAAGGACAATGGGTGAGAATCGTTCTTCTTGGTCGGACAAGTTAGATGATGCACTCTGGGCCTTCCGCACAGCTTATAAAACACCAATTGGTTGTACCCCTTACAAGCTCGTGTACGGAAAGGCATGTCATCTTCCGATCGAGCTAGAGCATCGCGCCTACTAGGCCCTAAAACATGTGAATTATGATTTAAAAACAGCGGGTGATCACCGAAAAATCCAGTTGAATGAATTGAATGAACTCCGTGACCAAGCTTATGAAAATTCTTTGATTTATAAGGAGAAAACAAAACGGATTCATGATTCAAAAATCAAAAATCATGTTTTTAATGTCGGTGATCAAGTTTTGCTTTTTAACTCAAGGTTAAAAATATTTTCTGGGAAGCTTAAGTCCCGTTGGTCTGGACCGTTTACCGTTGCCCAAGTTTTTCCATATGGTACTATTGAACTTTCTCAACTAAATGGGCCAAATTTTAAGGTAAACGGTCATCGTTTGAAACATTACTTTGGAGGGGACACACCATCTTTGGTTATCCCGGATCTCCAGACTTTTCCCAAGGACAACTAATTCGGGATCGAGTCAAGCTAAGTGACTCGGTGACCAAAAACTAAGCGCTTCGTGGGAGGCACCCCATGCTTATCCATCTATGCTTTCTAGTTTCTAATAAGTAACGCGAGGAGGGCGACCTCTTCCAATCTTGTGTTTGCTTGGTTGTTTATGTTTGTGCAGGATTTCCCAAATTCATGATGACTCTCGTGCTCGTGGATCGTCTCATCTCCACTCGAGTCCCATGTCTTGACACTTGCTTGGAAATCACTATATCCAAATCTTATCGACTAATGGTATCTTTGGCATACTTAATAAACGGCCTTAGATTTATTGTTAGGATTACCCTTACCTTGGAAACATTGAGGACAATGTTTACCTTTAGTCTGGGGGGGTGAATCTTCGATTTGATGACCTAGCACTTTCACCATTGTCGTTTACTTACGCAACCCCGTTTTTCCTCAAAAATCCACAAAAATTGAAAAATTTTGAAAAATTCCAAAGAAAAAAATGAGAAAAAGTAAAAAAAAATATGCAAAAATAGAATAAAAGTTTTGACACCGCGTTTGACTTTCCTACTAGGTAAGAGTGAGAATAAAAATTTTGACTTGATCCGGGCGTGTTGAGCCCTAGCTTGTCTCCCTTAACCAATATAATCTTTAAAAATGATTATGGCTAAGCATTCGCGGATCTCATTATTTGAGATTTTAAATCTGCGGAGAACGTGAAATGATAGAGTTTCTTTAGAAGTTAGATGCTAAGCATAGAGTAGTTGGATCTCTTTAAGGCTGATCGAAGGTACTCATGTCTTTTTGTTCCCACAAAATTGCATCACCCCATATCTGTGCTAAATAATTAAAGATGTTAGGTTTAGCCGATGAGTAGTTCTTTATCTTCTTAAGAGAATCTTTTCTTGAAAAATTGGGTACACATCAAGGATACACCCCATTATCTCGAGTTGTATTGTATTGTATCTCGTTGTATAAGCGTAGTACGCATGTGGTTTCGGAGCTACCCTAAAGCCCGTTATTCAGTATGAGCTAAGGTGCTTTAAGACTTCGGATTGAGATCGGACCTTGGATCCTAGATTCCAACCCTAGCAGTTGGCGGTAGGTCTTGGATTGAAACCGTGAAGGTTCGGAGTTGAAAAGTTACTAAGGCAAGAAAAAGAGTATGAAAAAAAAAGGATGTATGTTGAAGATTTATGGATTATGAGTTTAAGTGTTAAGACTAAAGTTGGTAGCACGTGAGGTGCATGCGAATGATCCTAGATCGGGCGAATAAGGTGCACGTGAAGGTACTCTCCAACTTATGTCTATTTTGATGTATTCCAAAGTCTTTGTATGTATCCTATATCCTTGATGTGGACCACATTTCTCGAGCAAACCTTCTTAAGAGAAGATCGATAACTACTTAGCGTCTGAATTTGGTATCTTTATCGGACTAAAAACTATGAAACGAGATGCTTATGAAGGAATTCATTTCTCTCACAAAAATAAAATAATGAGATACAAAAATAGGAAAATGGGAGCAAGAGGTACACGAGTAACTTCTATGGGTAGCGTTAGCATCTAATTTGTAATTAAACAATGATCCGTTTTTACGCTTAGTTTGGGGGCTTGTGAAAAATCAAGGACGATGAATTTTATCCAATCGGTCACTTTTCTATGAATCGTGTTCTTGCTCTATGACCCTTAATCGTTGTTGAAAGATAATGAAAGTCAAGCACATCGTCATAAGCTAAAGTAGTGTAATATATGATGTACATAGTCAAAAATGGAAAACCGGGGCGTTTTAAGGAATAAATGACTTCGTATCTCCTTTGAACGTTTTGCTACTTTTCAAAGCTAGTAAAGAGAGGTGTGAAATTATTTATCTCTAAAGCGTGATGTGATTACATTGCGTGAGGACACNTACTTTAGGTTATATTAGGTCATTTAAGTCATAAAACCTTAGGTCTTTCTTACAAAAGTCAAAACTCCTTTTTATCTCATTTTCAAGTGTTCACTGTTAAGTTTCTTAGATCAATAATTATCATATTAGTTCTATAGTTGTTATAATTGCTTAATCTAGTCTAATATTATCTTGTTATTTCATGTTTAATCATTAGTAATTAGTTAAAACTCAGTTTAGTCAAAGTTTGTTAAATCTCATAAAGTCAACAGTTGCATACTCAGTTTTTGAGCAAAAGTCAAATCAAGTTCTAGACTTCATTAGTTGATGGAAATCAATAAGCTTTGTTGATTCCAGTACTTGGCCAGCTTGTTTACCCATAGCAAAAATAAATTTAAACTTTGAACAAGATTTGACCATAAAGAATTGATTTGAAAGTTGCTTATTAACTGGAAACCTCCCCTGCACCCAGGGTGGTTGTCTCATAAGCCCGTTTTCTTAAGCTTGCACAGTATTCAATTGTTGAGCTTATTGTGTGTTGCTTAGTGTTTCGGAAAGCCCTTCTGGCCTACTTTCTGTACATGTACTTATTTATAAGTTTCAAGCTTATTCATGTGCTTTTTCTTGGTCTATATTTAGCCAGATAACACTCATATAACTGAGTAATAAGAAGTATCAAGCTACTTTCACAAGCTCTTTTTGAGCTTGTCAGTGAGAGTTAGATTGAGATTTTTGGCTTTTTGGAAAGCCCACATAGCTGGCTTTTAGGATCAGGGGTTATCTTTGTCTTATTGGCTTATTTGATAAGCTCAATTGAGCCCACAAAAAGCCTGCAGACCACTGTTTGGTTCTGAGTGCATTTGGATTTGCTCATTTTAGCTTATTGTGCTTTTTAGCGTGTGTTGTTTATTGTTTTAGCTTATTTTCTGATAATTGCACTTATTCAAGCTTATTTCAGCCTTTGGTTTTCATCTAGGAGCTTATTAGAAGCTTTTAGCAATTCTAATTCCTTTTAAACTCAAAAAAGCTTAAACTGAACTCAATCATAAGCTTCCACAGAGCTTATTATTGAGTTCCAAAAAATTTTCCTCTTCAAAAGTTGTATTATTTTCAGTGTTTAATAAGTTTGTAAAAAAAAATAAAAAAAAAATGTTTTGCAAAAAGGGGTGAGGCAGGCTCGAACCTGAGACCTCCCCCCTTTTAAGTGTGATAGAGTTGTACCTGGATACCAATTGCCCTAGGGACTTTTCTTGTTATACCCTTGCACCCCCTATTATTTATATACTTATAGGCCAGTTTGCTTAATAAGCTGTTTTGGCTTATTTTCTGCTTATTTCACAACTGGACACCACCTTTTTATATATTTGTATTTTTTCTACACCTTTTCTTTACAACATATATTTTTCTTAGAATTTTTGGTTCTCATTTAATAATTATAAAAAATCAAAAACAGTTTAATAGTTTTAGGAAAAGATATTAAATAAAATAGTTTTTATATTAAATAATTAACTAGGATAAGGTTTTATAATTTTTATAAGTTCTATAAGTTATTTAGAATTTGTAAAAATTATATTTGCAAATTTCACTTTTCATTTGCTTAGTTTTGTAATTTAAATTAATTAAATAGATAATTAATAAATAATTAGTAATTAATTAATAATAATTATATAAATAGGATAATAAATATATTTTTAGTTCTAAATTAAGTTTTTTTTATTTTTTACATTTTTAGACTTTTCTAAGTTTTCATTTCATTTCCTACATTATTTTCTTATTTTCTTTGTAATTTAAATTAATAAATAGTTTAATAAATAGTTAATAATTAATATTAAATAAATAATTTTCTTTTTCTAATAATTTTCTTAAGTCATTAGGTTTGTAAAAATACAATTTTCATATTCATAGCCTTTTTATTTCTTTAATTTCACTTTTTATTTCATACGTTGACGTTTATTTAAACGTAAACGTATACGTTTTTAATTTTAGTTTTCTCTTTTTATTTTATTTAATTTGCATTTAAGTCGCTGTAATTTACACATTTTAACTGTAGTTAAAGTGATCGATTTTGTTTATACACACCCCTTTTCCATTCAACATTTTGATCTCGAATTCGTTTTACTCAGAATATCACATCTCTTGGGGACATAACGAACCCGGGGAAACATTGTACTCTCCAGGATTTTATTGCATTGTGCTCTAGACTTTCAGGGATTCTTTATTACAGTTATCCATTCACAAGTGGGTAGCTTACGTGATAAACCTGTTGGTTTTGAGCCGATCAAATTTTGGCGCCGCTGCCGGGGAGCTGTGCTGCGTTCTACGAATTTTTGAAGCATCAGTTGTTTGAATATCTATCCATCGTATATATCCCTTATATAAATATCATATTTTTCTTCCATAAACAATATAAAATACAAAAATATTATCTTTTCTTTTTAATATATATATCAGAAAAAGAAATACTTGTCACCAAGTATTTCACAAAAAGAAATTAAGTAAAATACGATACCACATCCTCAGTTTTCCGTGGAAGGAACGCTGTTGTAAACCAAATAAGTTCACAACAAAAGAAAATAACTTTATCCTTTGTGTCTCTGTGAGTGGTCTACCTTTTCTAAAGAAGCCACTCATTTGGGATTATTGGGTTAAGTTCCCGTGAAACTTGAATTTATTTCAAGAAAATTTTTTAAAAAACCAAAAACCAAAAATATTCGTCTTTACCCCCTTACCTTTTGATTCTTCATTTCTTACCCTCTATCCATTTTTGATTCTAATTTCTTCTATATGGCATCTATCGACTCCGATTTCTTAATCGCGCTTGAAAAACTTCAAGCCTTGTCCAAGATTTCTAGAATTCGTGTTGATCGTGATGATCCATTGATTCCTATTCCCTCTCCAGTGAGGGAAATGGAACGGGAAACCGGGGTGACAAAGGACCAGGTACTTTCTTCTAATAATGAAAGTACTAAATACGTCCAACCCACGGTTATCCAAAAATCTAAACCCACAATTGCCCCTAAGCCATCAATAATTGATCATAACCTTTCAGAATTTATGGTTAGGAGCAATCGTGTAGAGTTTAGTGCAGTGACTACAAAGAATGACTCACCTAATCTTTACGTTTCTCAAGAACAAGAACCAGAGGTCATAACGGAAGTGGAGGAAATTCCTAGCTCTCAGAGCACTCCACTTGTCCCGCCTCCGGATGTTTCAAAATGTTCTTCAAGACTTGATAAACATTCAGATCACCGTGTTGGTATTGTTGATTCTTTGTATGAACCGATTCCTTCTCGAATGGAATCGTTTATTCCTTGTGTTGGTTGTGGTGAGTCTCTCTTTGGTTCACCATGCCGTTGGTGTACGTGTGAACAATGTGGTAATGATATTCATAACGGAAGTTGTTTGTTTTGTGGTTCGAGGAATTCATTTGCTTATGATCCTAATCCGAACTCATTCAACGACTCTTCCAACTACCCATCACACTCATACGAGCAAGAATCATATAATCCAAATTTCAATGATGCTTCGTATCGTAATACACCAAGTTTTTCTTGTGAGTTTTGTGGAGGTCCTCATCAAGGATTTGAGTGTCAAACCGGGAACACGTTTGTCTATGAACAATTTTCTGGTAACACTCAGGACTTTGGAAATGACCAAATTCCATATTATTCACATGATGACTCACAACAACATCAGTTTAACTGTTGTGAGTACTGTGGAGGTCCCCATTTCAGCTCTGATTGTCAAACAGGGAATTCATTTCCTTGTAGCAATTACGACTATCAGTATCAAGACCAACCTCCACAGTGCCAAATGGCTCAAACTCCTCAGCAAACCCAGCAAGACATTAATCTAGATATTCTAGAGTTAGTGAAACAAGCTGAGGAGTTGGCTAAAGCTGTCCATACAGCATTTCAGAATGCACCAAGTATTTCTTGTGTATATTGTAGGGGTCCTCATGCGGATTATCAATGTCGACCTTCTGGTTTTGACAAACCCCCACAATGTTCAGTCATTCAAAATTCACATGAGAAATCCATGCAAGAATTGTTAGATGAAAAACAGGCTGCTAAAACAAAATCCCAAGATGCTTTTGAAAAATCTGTTAAGGAATCAATTGCAAAAGACAAAGCAGCCAGATCTAGCTCTCAATTCCGTTTCATTCATAATGACAGTGATGATGAAGATATCTTTGATGATGATTCATCCAGTTCATCCGATGAAACCCAATCTGTGGAAACACGGGGAGAAGAGAGTATAATTGAATCACTAGTAGAAGAACATATGGAAATTCAAAAACCTATTGATGCTAGCCCTTCTCAACTCCCTGAGTCAGCTATTATCACACCAGAAATTCACACTCACTCTCTAAGCATGGGGGATGAGCATCTTGACACTATTCCTGAAAAGGAATCGGACGAATTCATAAAGTCTAGTGTTGAGAACCTTGTCCCAATCCCAGGAGAGTCACAGGGAATTTTTGATCAAATGTGTGATATTCCTCCTCCTCTAGATTTTTCAAAAGATCATGTTGAGATGTTCTCCGATTCCACTAATGACGATTCTTTATCATGTGGAGACATCATTTATATGGAGGAATTTCCTTCTGAGCTTGTCAGCTTGGAAGAAGAGAATGATGAAGTAATTGACACTGAAATCAAAGATGAAGCTCTTCGAGCAACATTATTGAATGTCAGTCTTCTCATTTCTAAAATCGAGGCTTTCAAAGAAAAACCTATAAAGGATAGTGACATTTTGTCCGATGATTCTATTCCGGATATGGAAGCCTTCTGTTTTGATAATATGGGAGAGGTGATTAGTGGTAATACCACTTCTCATTCTCATAATTCTCTCCCTGATTATGAATCATTTACATTTGATGAGTTTCCACTGGAACTCGCTAATAACAATTCTGAATATGATTCATTCACCTTTGAGGAGTTCTCTTTTGAACTCACTCATATCATATCTCCTCCGGAGTATGATAAATTTTATTTTGATCTTGACATACCCATAATATGTCTTGATCAAACGAGCTTAATTGTCGAGATTCATGAAACAATGAATTCTCCTATTGAGGATGAGGAGTTAGTCATGATTTTTATCATGGTTTTCTTCCTTTTCTTCATATATTCTGTCCCTTATCCTATTCTTCACTCCTTCGGGAATGAAGACATTATCTTTGACCCCGGCATTTTCATACATCATTTGTAAGCCGAGTGTCTATGTATATCTCTTAGGTGTGGAACTTTCCCGTACTTCAATGTTTATCTAAACATCTTAAGTGAAAGTCCGAGTGAGATGGTTTCTTCCACATTTCCCCATGAACCAATGAATGCGGGGATCGAGTCAAGCTAAATGACTCGAGAAACAAAAATGTTAGCATGAACATGGGTTTTCACCCGTGTGTACCATCCTAGTGTGGGGGAAATGCCCCACATGTTGTTCAGGTTTCCCCAAGGACAAATCAATTCGGGGTCGAGTCAAGCTAGCGACTCGGGAATCAAAAACAGTAGCATGAGCATAGGTTTTCACCTATGTTGTACATATGTATATATGTATATTATCTAAAAAAATATAAAAAACCAAAAAAATTTGCAAAACCCAAAAAGAATCATCATCATCACTGTAAATATAGTGATAGCTTCTATTTAAGAAGCTTTATGAAAAAAAAAATATGTTTGTAAATAGCCTAAAATAAAGGCTATTAATATTTCTTTCTTACGTTCTAAGTGTTGGTTTAACAACCGGTACTTTGAATATTGAGGGCAATATTCAGTTCTAAGTGTGGGGGGGAATTCGTTATTCACGAATTTAAACACATGTTCCATCAAGCACCCCCATTTGAAAATTTTGAAAAATTTTAAAATTTTTTTTCACTTAGAACGTAAATAAATGGTTATCAGTCCACCATGTCTAACACACATAAGGATTGGCTAATCCTGGAGCAAACGGCTCTAGGTAAAGATATCTCAAATCCGTTTATGGCTTGCAATTTGCCAAAAATTGTATGGTACTCGACTCACCATATCTTTAAGTGAAGAGTTGGCTAGCCCGCAAGGTTATGGCTTGTGGTAAAGGCAGTGGAAAAACCATAATTGGTAATCAGCTCACCAAAGATAATATTTATAATTTATCTAAGAGTTAGGCTAGTCCTGAGCAAACGGCTACAGGTAAAGACAAATCAAATCCGTTTACAGCTTGTGGTTTGCTAAAAATCACTTGGTGACATTGTACCAAAAGTATCCATACAAAACAATTGCTACTGCAGAAGTAAATGGCTTTTGGTAAAGAGTTGAAATCCATTAAGTTTTTCACAGATAGATTGCTAGGGGGAACTAGCAATAGTTTAGTGTGGGGGATTTGATCATGTGTCGAAATACCACATATATTTGTATTGTTTAAACTCACCAACAACGACCAAGAAACACACAAAATGAGCACAAAATACTACAAATATCATTGGAATGTGTTTTTTATGTGATTCAGGGTACAAAAAGATTGAAAACAAGTGAAAAGCATGGCAAAGTTCACCAATTTAAATTTTTCAGTCCCTGGAGTTTCATAGATTTGGCAAAACTAAGTCGCCTGAAAACTTAAAAGGAATGAAAAAGTCAACTTTAGCCTTGGGAGTCTAACTTATTCAAATAATCCTGGATAAAAGTTTTCACAAATTGGCAATTTTTTAACCCCTCGAAGTTTCAAAAATGGCAAAATTAGTCCCTTGGTATTTAAAAATGGAATTTATCATAAAATACCCTTGTACGATTTAATAAAATACATTTGGAACATTTACGATAACTTGTTGGGAATTTACATATTAGTCCCTCAAAAATCCAAAAAATTACATAAAGGTCCTAAGGTTTAAATTTTGGAATAAAAATACAACTTTGGTCCCTTGTACTTATCATATTGGCAGGTTTGGTCCTATGGAAGAATGTTTGGAAAAGATTGCATAAGAGGTCCGTGTTCAGCTTTTTCAGAAGTTACATCTTTGGTCCTTGGTAATTTCTACAATCAAACTAACGCTTAACTCTTATAAAACCCCAAAAATAAACCCCCAAACAAGAATAAAATAAAAACCCCAGCGCCCATTTACCCCCCAGGGCCAAACCACCCCTTATAACTAATACCAGGGTCAAATACCTGGTCAAACACCCCCTTCCCTCTCATCTCTTCCACCTCACAACTGCAAAACCAAAACCACTCCCACCTCACTGGTTTTGTCACCAGCTCATCACCAACCCTCTCCACCTTGTCCCTTCCACCTCCACAACTATCCAAAGACCATTTAATGCACAGAAAATTGCTTTACGCTACCCCTAGGACTTTTGGCGCCAAAAGCCATTTAAATGGCTAGGATGAAAAGCAGTGATCCAACGGCTAAATTTTGTGATGGGATTTACTCAGAAGACCACTTGGAGCCTCAAAACTCATATAAAAGAGAAGAAGGAGGCTGGGAAGAAAATTATTAGAGTAGAATTAGTTTAATTATGTCGTTAGTAGTTTAGTTTAAATTCTAGTGTATCTCCAAGCTTTTAAATTGTAGTTCTTGTATTCTCAGTGATAATAAAATACAATTTCAGTTTCAATTTCAGTTTACATTTACAAATTTCAGTTCTTGCAATTTTAGCTCAAATGATCAAAATTATTTAATGTTGTTTGTAGTGGATTATAAGGACATCTTAGGCTCATATAAGCTCTGACAAAGCTTTTGAAAGCTTTTAGATTCCTTGAAATTCAGTTTAGATCATAATCTCAAAAATTCATAAAAATCACTAAAAATAGATAATAAATCAAAAATCAGTGTTCAAGAAGATTGAAGGAAGAAGAATGGTGAAAAATGGGTGGATATGGTTTAGTAGCTTTGTGGGAAGCTTTAGGTTATGTCATGGTACTTGGTTCACTTGTTCTCAGTATGGATCCTTGTAAGCTTATTTTCCATTTAATAAGCAACTTACTGTAGACATGCTTGTTAACTGCTTATTTCTGTTTTGTTATGTCTCTTAGGTATAAGTAAGTTAAATTAAAGCTTAATATTGCTAGCTTGTTCAATCAAATCCTTTATTGCTTATATTTCTCATTTCCACTGTACAATTAGCATACTTGTGATTTTCAGTAATTTGTTACTATTGATGGTGTTTAAATGTTCATCTCAGTTTAGCATAGCATAATATATCATAATAAAGCAGTTTCATGGTCTTAATTTGTTCTTAGCTTTCAAAATCAAAATATCACTTCTTTAAAGGAGTGTTTGGTTCAGTATGCTTATCTATGTTCAAGCATGTTTTTGTTGTTGTTATTTGTTTTAACATGTTATATTAGGTTGCAGTAGGCCATTCAAACCATAGACTCAGTGGGTTATTAGTTAAAAAGTCAAATCTCCCTCTAAATCTATCATAAGTGCTCACTGTTGGATTTTATGTTTGCATAATCATCATATCATATCATTAGTTGTTAAGTAAGCTTAATTTAGTTTCATTTGAACTTAAAACAACATAATCAATCATTTAGGATCAGTAGAAACTCAAAAAAGTCAATCTTAGCTCAAAAATCAAAAGTCAAAATTTTCAGAAAAAAGTTTTTGAATAAACTTTGGAATTTCATGTAGGGTTTAATATTGAGTTTCATGATTTGTGCTTTTGGATATTAGATATTTGGCTGCTTGTATTGCTATAGTATTTTTTATAATTTTTGGTTAGCTAGCTAAACTGCTTATTGGTGCTTATCTTTGAGGCTGTTTTTTCGCCCAACAGCTGGTTGGTTTTTGAATTTTCATTTCTTCAATTTTCAACCAAATCTGATAAAATTCTGGAAACATGTACTATTATATATTTTTTACTTAGTGGTATTTTTATTTTAATTTTTAGATTTTTTTTAAGGGGCTCAATCACCCTTTTTAGGGCTGCAAAACTTGTTGACAGCAAATCACTAAAAGGAGTGTTTGGTTTAAGCTTGTTCTTTGAGTTTTGGCTTGTTTTTGTTGTTGCTTATTAACTGGAAACCTCCCCTGCACCCAGGGTGGTTGTCTCATAAGCCCATTTTCTTAAGCTTGCACAATATTCAATTGTTGAGCTTATTGTGTGTTGCTTAGTGTTTTGGAAAGCCCTTCTGGCCTACTTTCTGTACATGTACTTATTTATAAGTTTCAAGCTTATTCATGTGCTTTTTCTTGGTCTATATTTAGCCAGATAACACTCATATAACTGAGTAATAAGAAGTATCAAGCTACTTTCACAAGCTCTTTTTGAGCTTGTCAGTGAGAGTTAGATTGAGACTTTTGGCTTTTTGGAAAGCCCACATAGCTGGCTTTTAGGATCAGGGGTTATCTTTGTCTTATTGGCTTATTTGATAAGCTTAATTGAGCCCACAAAAAGCCTGCAGACCACTGTTTGGTTCTGAGTGCATTTGGATTTGCTCATTTTAGCTTATTGTGCTTTTTAGTGTGTGTTGTTTATTGTTTTAGCTTATTTTCTGATAATTGCACTTATTCAAGCTTATTTCAGCCTTTGGTTTTCATCTAGGAGCTTATTAGAAGCTTTTAGCAATTCTAATTCCTTTTAAACTCAAAAAAGCTTAAACTGAACTCAATCATAAGCTTCCACAGAGCTTATTATTGAGTTCCAAAAAATTTTCCTTTTCAAAAGTTGTATTATTTTCAGTGTTTAATAAGTTTGTAAAATAAAAAAATCAAAAAAAAAATGTTTTGCAAAAAGGGGTGAGGCAGGCTCGAGTGTGCGCCCCTTTAGAGATAGGGGCCAGCATTGATGAAAAATGACAAAAGAAAAACTTCTCCCATCGCATCATTTTGTATTATTTTCAGTGTTTAATAAGTTTGTAAAATAAAAAAATCAAAAAAAAAATGTTTTGCGAAAAGGGGTGAGGCAGGCTCGAACCTGAGACCTCCCCCCTTTTAAGGGTGATAAAGTTGTACCTGGATACCAATTGCCCTAGGGACTTTTCTTGTTATACCCTTGCACCCCCTATTATTTATATACTTATAGGCCAGTTTGCTTAATAAGCTGTTTTGGCTTATTTTCTGCTTATTTCACAACTGGACACCACCTTTTTATATTTTGTATTTTTTCTGCACCTTTTCTTTACAACATATATTTTTCTTAGAATTTTTGGTTCTCATTTAATAATTATAAAAAATCAAAAACAGTTTAATAGTTTTAGGAAAAGTTATTAAATAAAATAGTTTTTATATTAAATAATTAACTAGGATAAGTTTTTATAATTTTTATAAGTTCTATAAGTTATTTAGAATCTGTAAAAATTATATTTTCAAATTTCACTTTTCATATGCTTAGTTTTGTAATTTAAATTAATTAAATAGATAATTAATAAATAATTAGTAATTAATTAATAATAATTATATAAATAGGATAATAAATATATTTTTAGTTCTAAATTAAGTTTTTTTTTACATTTTTAGACTTTTCTAAGTTTTCATTTCATTTCCTAGATTATTGTTTTATTTTCTTTGTAATTTAAATTAATAAATAGTTTAATAAATAGTTAATAATTAATATTAAATAAATAAATAGTTAAATAAATAATTTTCTTTTTCTAATAATTTTCTTAAGTCATTAGGTTTGTAAAAATACAATTTTCATATTCGTAGCCTTTTTATTTCTTTAATTTCACTTTTTATTTCATACGTTGACGTTTATTTAAACGTAAACGTATACGTTTTTAATTTTAGTTTTCTCTTTTTATTTTATTTAATTTGCATTTAAGTCGCTGTAATTTACAGATTTTAACTGTAGTTAAAGTGATCGATTTTGTTTATACACACCCCTTTTCCATTCAACATTTTGATCTCGAATTCGTTTTACTCAGAATATCACATCTATTGGGGACATAGCGAACCCGGGGAAACATTGTACTCTCCAGGATTTCATTGCATTGTGCTCTAGACTTTCAGGGATTCTTTATTACAGTTATCCATTCACAAGTGGGTAGCTTACGTGATAAACCTGTTAGTTTTGAGCCGATCACTTGTCAATTTCATGAAATATATGTTGCTTTAAATGTTTTCCAGAATCGTATTGTTGAGCTTGAGGGGGAAAATTAAAACTGCATAAAAAAATTCTAAACGATGACCATGATAACATGGTCAGGCATTTTTCGAAACTAGAAGTTGATAACCTTAATTTGCAATTAAAATATCAACATCTAGATGAAAGGATTAAAATCACAAATGCCAAGACATCTACGGATGCTCCTGAATTTGATGCATATTTTGAATTAGCCAAACGGGATGAAAAAATTCAAGCTCACACTAACACGATTCGAAAGTTGAAGGCTCAAATTGGCCAATTGAAATCAAATATGAGTGATGTGAATGACTCCCACAAGCCACTGTCTGCAGATTCTCAGAATTTTCAATTTCAAAGCACCATCAACAAACTTAAACATGAAAATGAGTGTTTTCTAGCTTAAAATTCAAAAGTTAAACAACATTACAAAGAGTTATATGATTCAATCAAGACCACACGGGAAAAAACCAATGAAAAGATAACATCTTTGTTAAATGAAATTGAGAATCTAAAGACCATGGTTAAAGGGAAAATGGTAATTAATGCAAGTCATAATGTTGTCTCAACGTTCTGTGAATGTAAAAAATATGCATGTGATGCCATGAGTATACCGCTTCCCCTTAAGAATAATGAGTTAGTCCATAGAGATTACCTTAGACACCTTAAGGATTGCCTTGACATGCTTCGGGGAACCAAGAACTCTTAGAATATGCCATTGGTACATGTCCTAAGATCATCAACATGCAAGATAAACATATTGTTTCTTCCTCTAAGATTAAGAAAAAACATGTTACATTTGATGTACCATTGACAACTTTTGAATGCAACACATCACTTACTAGAAATCAAACAGCCGTGCAACAAACTAATGTTCTCGTCATTAATTCTACAGGAGTAAACATTGACACTAAAGCTAGCGGGTCAAAGCCTAGTTACAATACAAGGAATGATAGGACTTCGCCAGCTAAGAGTGATCAAGGGAAGAAAGTAGAAGACCACATTAGGAATAATAAAACTGTCTTGAATGAGACGAATCGTGTTGATTCTAGTATTAGCTATAAGTGTACTATAATTAATTCAAATTCTGATGCTCTTTGTAAGACATGTAATGACTGTTTAATTTTTGGTAATCATGATGCTTGTGTTGTGACATATTTGATGTCGTCCAAAGTATCCCCTGTTAAACGTATTTGGAAAGCCACTGGAAAGTTATTCACCACTATAGGATATCAATGGAGACCCACTGGACGAAAGTTCACGTTAGGAAGTTAGTGCCCTTTAACTAAGATACCCAATCATAAGTTTGCAAATGTTGAGGTATGGAAGGCAACTGGTAGAACTTTTCCTCTAGTTACACAATGCGTTAACTTTAGGTCTAGTGCACCCACTAGTAAAAATGCGCCTAATGATACCACTGATTCTTCAACTTCTGTCTCCATTGAAAATGTTTGTGCTAACCAATTGGACCCTAATTGTGCTTGGGGATCCACGTTTTTCAGTTATCCATATTTGTCTGGTTTCAAATGCAGGTCGTACAAATCGTCCTTTGGTATTTGGACTCAGGCTACTCAAAACATATGACTGGGGATCGCTCACGGCTCAGAAATTTCGTGAAAAAGTTTATCGGGACTGTTAGATTCGGGAACGATCATTTTGGTGCTATAATGGGTTACGGAGGTTATGTGTTTGGTGACAGTGTGATTTATAGAGTTTACTATGTAGAAGGACTTGGGCACAATCTATTCTCCGTTGGTCAATTTTGTGATTCCGATCTTGAAGTCGCCTTTAGAAAACACACATGCTTCGTTAGAGAATTGGATGGAGGTGAACTTCTGAAAGGGAGCCGTGGCACAAACCTCTACACCATATCTATCGAAGACATGATGCGGTCATCACCTATCTGCTTGTTATCCAAAGCCTCAAAGAACAAATCATGGTTGTGGCATCGTCGCTTGAATCTCTTGAACTTCGGCACCATCAACGAGCTTTCTCGTAAAGATCTTGTTCGAGGCATGCCCAGGCTAAAGTACGAAAAAGATCTTTGTTCTGCCTGTCAATTGGGTAAAAGCAAGAAATACTCTCACAAACCCAAATCTATCAACACAAACATGGAAGTTCTTCACACCCTTCACATGGATCTGTGTTGACCAATGAAGGTACAAAGTTTACATGGGAAGAGATATGTATTAGTAATCGTTGATGACTACTCTCGGTTTACATGGGTAATGTTTTTGAGATCCAAGGATGAGACACCCGAGGTCATCATTAAACTCATCAAGCAACTGCAAGTTAGACTCAATAAAACTGTCAGAATTATTCGCACTGACAATGGAACCGAGTTTGTTAACAAGTAGCTATCTCAATTTTGTGAAAATCTTGGCATAAGTCATCAAAAGAGTATTCCACGAACACCCCAGCAGAATGGAGTCGTTGAAAGACGAAACCGTACCCTTGTTAAGGCTGCTCGAACCATGCTAATATTTTCAAGATCTCCAATGTTCCTCTGGGCAGAGGCGATTGCAACTGCTTGCTACACCCAAAACCGATCACTAATTCATCCTCTTCACAACAAAACGCCCTATGAGCTAGTGCATGACAGAAAACCTGGTCTTTCATTTCTACGCGTGTTTGGTGCATTATGTTACCCAACTAACGATAGTGAAGACTTGGGAAAACTGAAGGCTAAAGCTAATATTGGAATCTTTGTTGGTTACGCACCAGATAGAAAGGGTTACGAATCTACAACAAAAGAACCCGAGAAATTATGGAAACCGTTCATGTCACGTTTGATGAGCTGACTGAGCATACGGTTCCTGGACACTCCAGTTTAGGACCCGCATCTAACCTTTTGACACCTGCACCAATTAGTTCAGGACTTGTACAGTCTTCCACTACTACCACTCCTTATGTACCTCCCACAAGTGAGGAATTAAAGAAGTTATTTGATCCAATGTTTGATGAATATTTTGAGTCTCAGCAGATTATCGAACCTGAACCACAAGTTATAGATCCTAATGTTGCTGCTGCAAATGCCCCTCAAGACACAAATGGTCCATCTGTTTCCATCTCCGCTGGTCAAGATGCTCCATCATCTAGTCACACTCAACCTACATCAAATGATCAAACTTCTTTAGAACATCAAGGAACTGCATCTGATAATTCTTTTGAAGTGAATCCCTTTGCTCAACCTGCTGATGAGCCATTTGTTAACATATTTGCTCCTGAACCCTCCAATGAGGCAACTTCTTCAGAGGACTCAAACACGGCTACTTTAGTACACAATCCTCAACATTCTGAGCATCTCAGAAAATGGACAAACGATCACCCAATTGACAATATCATTGGAAATCCATCTCGCCTGGTATCCACACGTAGACAACTTGCCACCGATGCTTTGTGGTGTTTCTTCAATTCCATACTATCTAAAGCAGAAACCAAGGATTTCAAAGCGGCATTGACTAAAGAGTCCTGGTTCACTGCAATGCAAGAAGAAATTCGTGAGTTTGACCGACTCGAAGTATGGGAATTAGTACCTCCCCCAGACTGTGCTATGATTATCGCTCTCAAGTGGATCTTCAAAGTGAAGCTTGATGAACATGGTGATGTTCTGAAAAACAAGGCTCGGCTAGTAGCCAAAGGATACAGTTAAGAAGAGGGCATAGACTTTAAAGAATCATTCGCACCTATTGCTAGAATTGAAGCCATCAGGATTTTCCTTGCTAACGCAGCCAATCAGAATATGATTGTTTATCAAATCGACGTAAAGACTGCATTCCTAAATGGTCATTTGAAGGAGGTGGTCTATGTGAGTCAATATGAAGGCTTTGTGGACCCTGAACGTCCAAATCATGTCTATTGCTTGAAGAAGGCACTATATGGACTAAAGCAGGCTCCCAGAGCATGGTATGACACGTTATCTAAGTTTCTTCTAGATAAAAAGTTCACCAAGGGTGTTGTTGATCCTACACTGTTTACCAGAAGATCGGGCAAAAATCTGCTTCATGTTCAAATCTATGTGGATGGTATTATCTTTGCCTCTTCTGAACCAATGGAATGTGATCATTTTGCTAAAGAAATGAACTCCAAGTTCCAAATGTCCATGATGGGACAAATGTCGTTCTTCTTGGGGTTACAAGTATCTCAAAATCCCAATGGCATTTTCATCAATCAATCCAAGTACGCCACTGAAATTTTGAAGAAATTTGGATTTGAATCATGTGACTCAGTTGACACTCCTATGGTCGAAAGATCAAAACTCGATAAGGATACCGTCGGAATCCCAGTGGACCAAACTAAGTACCGCAGCATGATTGGGTCCCTAATGTATCTTACTGCTAGTAGGCCTGATCTTCTATTTGCNGGTTACAAGTATCTCAAAATCCCAATGGCATTTTCATCAATCAATCCAAGTACGCCACTGAAATTTTGAAGAAATTTGGATTTGAATCATGTGACTCAGTTGACACTCCTATGGTCGAAAGATCAAAACTCGATAAGGATACCGTCGGAATCCCAGTGGACCAAACTAAGTACCGCAGCATGATTGGGTCCCTAATGTATCTTACTGCTAGTAGGCCTGATCTTCTATTTGCTGTGTGCATGTGCGCTCGGTATCAATCCAAGCCTACCAAAAAGCATTTGGAAGCGGTCAAGAGAGTCTTCAGGTATCTTCAAGGGACTATCTATATGGGTCTCTGGTACCCTAAAGACACTGCTATGGCCCTCACGGCCTATTCTGACGCAGATCATGTGGGGTGTCAAGATACTCGTCGAAGTACTTCAGGTGCAGCTCAATTTCTGGGAGACAAGCTAGTTAGTTGGTCATCAAAAAGACAAATGAGTACATCCATCTCCTCCATAGAGGCTGAATATATTGCCATGTCATCCTGTTGTGCCCAAATCCTTTGGATGAACTCTCAACTATCAGATTATGGCTTCATGTACAACAAGATTCCTATGTACTGTGACAACAAAAGTGCCATAGCTCTATGTTGCAACAACTTCCATCACTCCAGATCAAAGCACATTGATATTCGACATCATTTCATCAGGGAACAAATTGAAAAGGGAATTGTGGAACTATACTTCGTGAGGACAGAGTTTCAGCTGTCAGATATCTTCATAAAAGGACTTCTGAGAAAACGATTTCAATTCATTCTCCCACGTCTTGGAATGAAGAGCATCACACCAGATTCACTCAAATTTCTTCAGGAGGGGAAGGAGGAGTAATAGATTTACTTCAAGATATCCTTGTACATATTCAAAACCAAAAAGAAAATACAAAAATATAAAACCTATAAAACCCATAAAAATCTGAAAAACCAAAAATACAAAAATAGTTCTTCCTTAGGCATGTCTTCTGTTTATCGATAACATTTAAGGTTCTAGAAATGTCATTCAACAATGACACGGAACTCTAAATGAAGCTTGAGCAGAAGTTAAAAATGAATTATTAAAACATGTCGTAATGGCTTGCTATTACTTCAGATAGCAACCCGTACCTCTAAATGGGGAAAACACGTCGCCAAAAAGGCGGTTGTTCCTCTTACTAGGTGAAGTTCACCTGGGCATGGATTACTTTATATCCATGTTTCATCGAAAAAATGTACGTTTCAGTGCATCATTTCTAGTTAAAGAAGAGAAGTCTTCTTTCATCCCAAAATCTCTCTCATCTATGATTCTTCAAGAGAGTTTTTGTGGTTTACAAGGTGGCGATTGGACTTAAATTTTTCCCAAATACTTGCCGCTCAATGTAATGACTATAGCTCTGTAAATAGAACACGGGTCATTAATTAAGGGGGAGTGTATTTGCTCAAAATTTCTGCACTTTCAAAACTTTGTGCACCAGCAGCAGTGAATAGTTTGTCTCAAAAATCAGTACATGTTCAAATCTGACCACATTCTCTCCTATGTTTTTAAACTCATTTAAATCAATTGGGATCACAAAATCTTAAAGGATTTGAAATTTTTTGATCGGGGGAGAGAATGTGATTTAAATATAAAATCTGATAAAATGTGATGTTTTGCTGATAAAATGTGATGTTTTGGACTTCAAATATATGCTCTTCCATATGTGCTAAACTCTTTGAAACAACAATGCACATATTGAGGGGGAGCAAGTGGCTAGTGGTGAACAAACGGATGGCATCTCATGTGAGCGTGACTCAGAATTGACGAAACACAAACTGTCAGTATTTGAAAGGATTTATCCAAGTAGAAAGTACCTTTTCGAGAAACTCTTCTTAGATGTATACTTTGACAGGTCTAACTTCCTCATTAAGGAATGTTAACAACTTCAAGTTGGTTATTAGGACTAGTTATCACCTAAAAGCTGATAATGGATCCCTTTAACTAAGCAACGTAAACGTGTCCCTAGGGTATATGTCTATTAAGAGTGGATCAATTCAAAAGTGCAACTCACCCCGACATGTGCAAAATTCTATCAAAAACCTATGAGCACATGTTAAGGGGGAGCATTTGAAAATCATAAAACTCTCAAAGTGTTAGCAAAATGTGTTTCTTAATCATAAACACTTTGAGAGAATTTTCAATGATTTGGTTAAATGGCAATTATGGAAAGATACCAAAAGACCGACCATTTTACTTTAATGCATGGAGTTATAAGGATGGTAAGGTTAGGTATGAGCTCCCATGATCCACCAGAACCGGAGGGATCTTCCAAGGGACAATCCTCTAGATAGAATAGAAGTCCTTAGGATAGATTGAAAAAAGGAGAAAAGTGAGAAAAGGGAAGAGTGCCGACTAAGATAGAGCTAGGACTGGAACAAACCCAACAAGGTTCTAGTGATGAAGTCTCGGTAAGCACTGAAGGGTTTGAAGAATTAAAAAGAAATGAAATGAGAAAGGGTGAAAAGAAATAGCCCTCCAATTATTCAACCTTAGGACAGAAACCAGGTTCAATTCATATGCTACTGGATGTTACTAAGGTAACACCGGTATTGAAGACAAGACGTCATGGACCCAGTGACGCACTGCACTAAACCTTCTAGCCACTCAAGTTCTCATAAAAGAGCTTGATTCATTCTCATGGGGAACCAGTGTAATCTATCAACTCATCTCTTAGAGATGGTTGGTATTGTAGCAGAAGACCTCTCCTTAGTCTCCGCATAGGTTAACCAAATTGAACTTATTGAGTCTAGAGCCCCGAGATGCATCAAAAGATCTCATAGGAACACGTGCTACTTTTACACTGGTTGTTCAACATTAAGGACACCAGTTGTAATTTGATGAGTCCTACACAGATCTTAGCAATCTACCAGAACATTTATGAGGGAATATACTTATGTAGTTCCCTGTGATTGAATGGAAACTCCTGCCAGGGTCAACATCAAACAGCCCTGACAGTAGGTCACTTCGGTAATCTCTCGTGGGTTATGCTTAGTGTTCGCGGTGGTGTTCCAAAACGGTCTACAGTCGTGGGGTGATCTCCAGCGACTTACCTAATCGTTGGTGTACTTCGGTATGTCAGTGTAAGCCCTTTCGGGGGTATCCGATTAGGAACGACCTTGGTAAGGATTAGAGAAAGTCTTCACACTATGCTCTTGACGATCTCGAAGTCCAAACCTGTAAGTGCTGGTATGTTTATTACTAATCAATTTTCATGCAGCTCAACATACCATCTTTACCTATATCACCACCATCACTCGAATTTCCGCATGCTCATACCCTCATC
>LBNU01031701.1:120548-137413 GCA_014162995.1 Artemisia annua | reverse complement strand
TCAAGCATAGTGGTATCCTATGAGGTATCATTAATCTACCCTTATTTACCCCCCTTACACTTAAGTTGAACATTGTCCCCAATGTTCGAAAATAAGGAATTGAAAAGATAAAAAGGTTAAAAGAATGAAATCGGATACTCCCCTAAGTCGTTCTTTACGCAAGTGAAGTAACTTGGTTAGATCCTCCTCCAAGAAGATGAACTATCAAAGCTTCCCTTCCAGTATATGCATCATCTTCTTGTCTTAAATAACCTGTTAAAATGGAAATACCACAAGAAACCTCGCGTAAAATCGGCGGCATTATTCATATATATATATATAGACGTTAACCTAGAAAGCAAGTAAGATATAATGCTTGTGGAATGAATTTTCTGCAGGTTTCCTGGAATTTATACGATGAGATTTTAACAAACATACAAGTTACGTTAGAAAACTTAATCAACAAATAAATTCCAGAATTTTACACCTGACATCGTCAGGTATTAACCCCTGACGCCGTCAGAGTGGTCTGACAGAAAGTTTTAGTTGTGTTTCCGGAAAATTTCTTGGAAAACCTATGTCTTAATTCCTGGAAATTCTGCAAAAAATCATTATGACTCGATACAAGCATTTGACTCTAACAATTACGAGTATGTATGCTAATTACTTATTGTTGTGATTCATGTTTCGATATGTTCTTTTAAACGTATTTAGATTTCCCTTACACTTAACTTTTGCAAAATACCTTTATATGTGATTAAGACGAAGTTAAAAACAAAATAAAGCATTTTTACAATCAAGTTATAATCATGAATCTCAAACAATAACAATAAGCATGCATACGGAAACAAATAAAAACATAAAAACAAACAAAACAAAGATAGGCATGGGGTGCCTCCCACGAAGCGCTTTTCTTTATTAGAGAGTCTTGTAGCTAGACTCGAGGCCTTGCCTCGTTACGTGACTCCATCATCGAGTTTGTCGTCGAGGTCATCTGCTGATCCCTCGTCAGTATCACTCTCATAGTGAAGGTATTTTGGGTCCTCGAATTCAAGGGGGTTGGTTTGACACTTGGAGCCAAGTTTATGGGCATCCTTGAAGAACCCACTTGCTAAGTCAGACGTGTTCTCGCATCCCCTTCTCACGTCATCGTCACACAATACGAGTTGAGAACCTAGCCCATCGAGCCCTTCACAATCTATTTCCCTAAACTCTCTCGCTTTGTATGGTGTTTGGTACGACACTTTCCTAACTCCGTCGATAAAGGTCATGACCCCATTGCGTTCATCCACAACTAAGCTCGCGGCATTGCAGAAAGGTGTCCCGAGGACGACTTGCGCTAGCCTTGGATCGATGTATTCCTCGATATTATCGACGATCGTGAAGCTCGTAGTGAACATCATGTTTCCCACCAACACTTGTACATCGTCGTCGATGCCGACATCGTCCTTCTCCTTATAGATCATCCCCCATTTACAAATGTTGTTATAATGAAACAAAGACATCACATTTTTGGGTAAACATGTGTCAATGTAAACATTATAGAAATATCTAGGACCAATCATGCAAGGTATTTTGAGGTTATTTGGGTCACGCCTTTTAATTATGTCGGGCCTTCTGCCTCGCAGCCCCCACATGCTGCCCATAGCCGATGGTTGATACTCATACACTTCTTCCCGTCCACTCCTAAAAATTACCCTCCTGACACCATCAGTGAATAATGCGCTGCCATCATCCTCATTGAGGATCACTCCTGTTATTTCCATGAATGGTCTCCCTAAGACTAGGTTAGTTAAGGCGGGGCCAGAGATTGCGCTTATATCATTGAATACGGTCAACTCGATGTCAAAGATAAACCTACCTATACTCCGAAAACGCCCGAAAATGCTTTTTTTTGTGATTTTCTCCTCAAAAGTACCTAAAATGAGAAAAGAAACGACTTTGGGTGAAATCCGATCAAATAATATACGAATTAGGACTCAAACTGACCCCTAAAAACGTAACATTTTTCGTCTCATCAAAAAAGTTGTGTATTTAATGATTAAGGTTCATTGTTGTTAAAACCTGTCGCACACATATTTGTTTATTTCAAGATCTCATCGTATTTACTCTCGCGTTCCTACAATTTTGATTAGGCGCATGTTCCTAACTAGTAGAGGTATAATTACATGGTATTTGACTAAGGCAATATTTCCACCAAGGTAATCAATAGGTCTTATTCTTGAGTCTTATACTAGAAATAAATCTTACGTGGCATTACGACTTTATCAGGGTGCTAAGCGTAGTGCATGGTGTCTGGAAAGATCATAATTGGTTTTCGGCAAAGGTTGCAATATAAAACCAGTTAGAATAGGAATTGACGCCTCTTGCATAATTAACATCTAGATAATTGTAAACGACGACAATAAACCTGGTAGGCCGACATCATTATCTTATGCAACTAGGGAACATAGCAAATGAGTGTGCATTTTTAATATTACTGTTTACAACCTTCGCGCTGCGATCTTTTAATTAAAATGATTTATTTTAGTTTTGTTAGCGACAAACAAAACCCCCATAAAATAAGTAATCTAAACATTTTAAACTTGAAAATCACATAGGTTTTCATGTTCGATCTTGGACTTACCATCGCTATATTATACATAATAGAGTACACTTTTTGTATGTAATAGGTAGTAGGTTTACATCTTGTTTATATATTAATTAGATTTCCAAACATTATAAGATCTTAATGTTAGGATAAGGATCTTAACAATCATGTTATTAAATACCAATACTACGTAGTAGCATTTTTTTTGAACAACAATAATTATCTCACAAGATATACATCACGAAATCTGTCTTACTTTCCCAAGCAATACTTGAACTCAAATCATTTGGTTTTTGAGTTTCTCATATAATATATGATACCATTAGACATAAGCCATTTGGTTCTTTAACAAGATTGAGAAAATACTTTAACCGGTTTTAGTGAAAAATGAATAATGTGAAGTGATTATAAACTACACCGTATGCGGTTTCTCTTGTTTCAATCATCTAAGAAGAACGAGCTTTTAACTCAGATGTACACGACCTGAGATATCTCTTAACGACTGTCCAATAACAAAGACAACAAATATTTTTTTATTTTTCTTACTTTTGATTATTTTATTTTACATTGAATAGTAAGTTTGCAAGTAGCAGCTAACTCCAACCCAACTATAGATTCCACTTGCTTGGAATCACCATCACCACTTCACCCTCCCCTCCATAAAACACATAAAATATTATATACAGCATCTCATCTTCTCTATCCCATCACCACACCTGTAAAACAACAAAAACTCATTCATGCCAGAAACTGAAGAAGACAACAAGTCAAACATCTTCATAAGACAACAACAAGAACAACAACAACAACCAGTAATGATGACTATGGATCTTGATCTTGATGGGTCATGGACATTTGACCAAATCTTTTCATCTGTTGACCCTTCACCTTCTTCTTTTATCTTGGACCAATCTTTTTCACCTTTGTGGGCTTTTTCTGATGATACTAATAATGGTACTACTGATGATGCTGCTAATGTTAATGATGGTGGTGATGCAAAAGTGGCTGGAAATGGTGCGTTGACTTCTGATAGAGTTGGTCAACGGGTTGTTTCAGGTGAGTTTATGTTGGTTTTAAGTGATTTTCTGATATGGGTCTTTGTTAAAGATTGATATTTTGTGATATGAGTGATTTTGTGATATGGGTTTAGCTTAAAACTAAGATTTTGATTAAGTTTTTATCAAATAAGGAAGATTGGTATATTGTGATTTGAGTGAGTTTGTGACATGGGTTTGGTTAAAGATTGGATTTTTAATCATGGGTTTGTGTTATTGAGGGTTTAATGTTATGTTGGTATGTTAAAAGATTATTTACCATTTATTTATTATTTTGTTTTTATGTGATTCAAGTGAGTCTGTGATAATTAGGATTTTGATATAGTTTTTATGTGTTTTTTTTTTTTATTTACTTTTGATGTAATAAGATTGATATTTTGTTGTTTACTTATTTTAAATGAGTTTGTGATATTTTGCGAAAAGATTTGGTATTTTGTGATTTTAGTGACTTTGTAATATGTTTTTTTGGTTTAAATTAGGATTTTGATTTAGTTTTTATGTACTAGGATTGATATTTTGTGTTTTAAGTGTGTTTGTGGTATGTGTTTAGCTCAGAGTTTGGATTTTTAATTTTAGTGTTTATGTAATAAGATTGGTCTTATGTGTGAGTTTGTGATGTGGGTTCAGCTAAAAGTTTGGATTTTGATTTAGTTTTTATTTAATAAGATTAACACAGTGTGATATATTATGATTTAAGCAAGTTTATGATACGGGTTTAGCTAAAAATTGGATTTTTTTTTTTTTTTTTAAAAACTTTAGGATTATTGAGTGTTTAATATCAAATAAGTGTATTTTGTAATTCATATTTTGTGATTAATTGAGTTTGTGATGTGGTTTAGCCTAAGAATTGATTTTGTTTGGATTTTGAAGAGTTTAGAAGCAATTAGTACTTGACAAGATTAAATTCTGCTTTAAATTGTGTGATTTCATCATTTTCTTACTACAACGATTACAAAGCGATTTTGACCATACGATTCACATCCGTCAGGGAGATAAGGTTCGAGTCAAGTAGATATGTATTCATAGCATTTTAAGTGCTCAAAAGTTGAAGATTCTTATCGTGGATACCCTCTTTGACCTTCTAGTGTAGTCGATTCCTGATTGCTTAACTTATAATGTTGAGCTTAAAATATTTTATTCTAGGTTAGTAGGTTTGATGAATCCGAAGTTGTAAAAAGTTACGATATGATTACAGGTTTGTTTACTTGATACAAGGAGATTAAAATGGTGTTAACAATCTAGAAGATCATGGTGTTTTGTTATAAATGGTATAAACTTATAGACATCTTTTTCTTAATGATCGAGGCATAACAATTAACTTTAGTAGTGTTTGAGAGGATCGTATTTTGGTTTAAATGTTCAATATTAAAGCTAGGATCTAATATTCAAAGTTAAAGGGATCAAATGCTTTAATTCCAATTCAAAATTTGGAATAATGTGGAGCCTTGTTGGATATGGAGCATCTACCACACCCTATCTCATCCATTTTTTTTGTGTGATTCATTGTTTTTCGTAAATAGCGTCGACTTTCTTGTTTGCACATACTAAAATATGTGAGCAAATTAATGAACAATTTGACGAAAAATATGCATGTTCTGCAACATTATTGTGTGAGAAGATGATAAGTGTACATAAAGATGGATCGTATACTAATAAATATAATGGAAAAAAAGGAGCCTCAACTTTAATGTTTTTGTGCATCATGAAAATGGAGCCTGAAAAGTCTGCATTTGCCTTTTAATACGTAATATCACATAATTTTATGAAAACTGTTGACTTTAATATTGTTTTTCCTTACTCTAAACAGATAACCCTGTTCAAGTACCCAAAAAACTATCAAGCAACGATGTGAAAAGGAGGTTACCACTGCCAATATTGGATATAAGATCATCAGAATATCAAGATGCACCATGTGTCATCAAGGAAAGAATGACAATGGCCCTTCGGTACTTCATAGAATTGGGTGAAAAACATGTACTAGCTCAAGTTTGGGCACCTGTTAAAAACAAGGGTCGTAACGTCCTCACAACATCTGGTCAACCCTTTGTTCTTGACCCAAACTGCACCGGGCTTCATCAATACAGAATGGCTTCTTTGATGTATGTGTTCTCCCTTGATGGTGAAACTGATGGAGGACTTCCGGGTCGTGTTTTCAGACATAAGCTTCCAGAATGGACTCCAAATGTGCAATATTATTCAGACAAGGAATATCAACGGCTTAATCATGCTTTGAGTTATAATGTTCGTGGAACCTTAGCTTTGCCTGTATTCGAACCTTCTGGGCAGTCGTGTGTTGGTGTGCTTGAGTTGATATTAACTTCACAGAAAATAAATTATGCTCCAGAGGTTGATAAAGTCTGCAAAGCACTCGAGGTTGGTTGTCCTCTATGCTTTTCTTTATATGCTTGGGAAATTGGCGAGTCCGGTGGGTTATATAACGGGCTGAAATGGGTCATGTTGGGCTAAAACGGTTTGGGTTGTCCCTAAACACTTTTATCCTAATATTGTAGTTTAATTATAAACACTTTGGTGGATAAGTATGATAACAAAGTTGAATTATATTAACGATAATTCAATACTTTGAAATTTGAATAGTCGTGAAAATCCTTTACTGTCGTTGAATTCGAACATTACTTTGTGAGATAGGACCTTTTCGTTTATTTTTGTAAAAGTTAATTTAATCATGCAAAATATAGACCTTTTTTTTCCCCCTATATATAAATAAAGTTTAGAAATTTATGCACAAATTTAGCAAAATTCCATATTGTTTTTCTACATAAGCCCCCCCATTCAACCCATTACCTATTATGCTAATTTTCACTATTGACCAGTTAGAAATAAAGGAGAACCCAAACCAACCTTTCATAAGTAAATAGCTCAAAATTCCCACTTCTAAATATAATGAGTTATGCCAAGCCTTTAGACCTCTGTTGTCAAGAATCTGATAAACTTTTCTTTGATGCCAATGACATCAAATCCTTATATTAGGTATTGTTTTGAGAAATATGTAATATAGCTTCAGTTTTGTTGCAGGCTGTAAACTTGAAAAGTTCAAATATATTGGATTCTCCAAATACGCAGGCAAGCAGTAAGATTATATAATATTTATGTTTTGATTTTTCTTTTTGCTGTACAGTTCTCTCAATATGTACCTAGTTTTTTCTGTAACCCAGATATGCAATGAAAGTCGACAACAAGCCTTGGCTGAAATCCTGGAGGTTTTAGCAGCGGTCTGCGAGAGTCATAATTTCCCACTAGCTCAAACGTGGGTCCCATGCAGGCACCGAAGTGTCCTAGCCTATGGTGGTGGGTTCAAGAAAAGCTGCAGCAGCTTTGATGGAAGTTGTATGGGTCAAGTATGTATGTCAACTACGGATGTAGCTTTTTATGTTGTTGATGCTCATATGTGGGGATTCCGTGAAGCTTGTGCTGAACATCACCTTCAAAAAGGCCAAGGTGTAGCTGGTCGAGCCTTTGAGACTCGTAGTTCATGCTTTTGCGAGAATATAACACATTTTAGCAAAACGGAGTACCCTTTAGTCCATTATGCCCGTTTGTTTGGTTTAGTTGCATCTTTTGCAATATGCCTGAGGAGTAGTCACACGGGTGACGATGATTATATATTGGAGTTCTTTCTTCCTCCAAATATGGTTGACTGCAAGGATCAGCAAACAATGTTGGGATCGTTGTTGACTTCAATGAAGCAACATTTCCGTAGTCTTACTGTTGCATCTGGTGAAGAAATAGGGGAAGATGGTAGAATGGTTGAAATTATTAAAGCATCTGTAAATGGTGATGTTATTGATTCAGGTTTACAGTCAATTCGTTTATCAGAGTCTGTAATATCAAATGGAGGACCGCTAATTCTAAAACAAAACACATCCAATGGAAAATTAGATACTGTTGAACCGACAACCAAGAAATCGGAGAGAAAACGCGGGAAAGCTGAGAAATCGATTAGTTTGGAAGTTCTTCAACAGCATTTTGCAGGAAGTCTTAAAGATGCAGCAAAGAATCTTGGTGGTATGCTTATATATTTTGTTTTTATCTATATTGCCATTTCCGCTATCTTTGTTTCCTTATCAAAAGAGACTACTCAACTTCTGGAAATAACAAGGATCATTTAATTATTTTTTTCTCCCCGAAACGGTTCACTCCATGGCAAATTTTGGTTACCATCACTTTTTGCTATTCAAGTCACTGGACTAGCATTTACTTTTTGCTATATAGGTCACTGGACTATAGTTTGTTGATTGTTGTCATCCAACACATAGTGATGGTTCAGTGAGCTACATAGCAAATTAGCAATATACAATATTAATTAAGTGATCAAATAGCAAAAGAGGAAAAGTTGGTTACCTAAATTAGCAACAAAAGTGATAGTTGCTTTCTTTGACATGCAATTAACTCAATTGAAATGATATGGAAGTTCTTCAATTTTTAAAAAGAATCGTGCACCTTCATTAACGTTCTTTAAAGAGCATAAAATGTGAAATGTAAAGAACTCAATTTGGATTAATAGCTTTTACCGAGATTGGTCTATCTTAATTCTTTTTTGTATGGGACTGGAGCAAGTATTTTTCAATAGAGGAACATCTATGTTAATTTAGTAGAAATATTTGTGTTGACAAGTATTTTGACTTGGAAGTTAAAATATGTAATGTTATCAAATTATCATTTGATTTTGCAGTTTGCCCAACTACAATGAAACGTATATGTAGACAACATGGGATTTCAAGGTGGCCTTCTCGTAAGATCAACAAGGTTAACCGCTCACTTACCAAGCTAAAACGAGTGATTGAATCAGTACAAGGTGGCGAAGGAACATTCACTATTCCTTCTCTACAAACCACACAAATCCCTCGTGGTGTTGACTCGCCATCTTGGCCACCGGCTCCAAATGGATCACCAACTAACCAACAAGGGTCACCTGGGTCCAAAACGTATGAGCCTACAACATCTCCAAAGAACGAACAGGGTCCAACCAATCAAACATCTGGCAGCAGAGAAGCCAGCACCGGCAGCCCAAATTCTCCGAATTCTCACAGGTCTTGCCAAGGTACACCTTCTGCTGAAATTAAAAGCTCCATATAAGGGTTATTTGCATAAAAAGCAGCGTACTTTTTATTCTTTTCAAAAGTCAATACAAATGGTTTTGTATCCTATTGGTTTTGGGGCTTTCTAACTTCAAATTCTGCTGTTTTTATACATACAATTAACATTATTACTTATAAAATTAACAGATTTATACAAAAATCAACATTATTTTATAAAAATATATCATTTTTGAATGTGTTGGTATTTAAGGAGTCTGTTGGTTCAAAGATGACCCAAACGGGATAGCAAGCCACTTTTTAATGACTTGGATGTACGAAAAGTAGAGTGACTAAACACAATTAAAAAAAATATAACGTACGAAAGTTTTCTATGCGAAAACCCATATCTTGAACTGTTTCTCATAATCAGAAATGTGCTGGAATAACAGAAAGTCAACCATATGAAGTCAAAGTTCCAAATCCTGCTGTAGAGTTTTTCGTATCTGACGCTCTTCTAGCTGCCCCACAAAACGAAGAACCCTTTAGGGGAATGTTAATTGAAGATGCTGGAAGCTCACATGATCTAACAAATCTTTGTCCAGTCGCTGAGCCTCTTGAAAAGGTACAAGAACTTACTCCCAAGGTTCAACCTTTTACAGTCAGGACAGAAATGAAAACAATAACAATAAAGGCGAGTTACAGAGAAGATATAATTAGGTTTCGTGTGGCAGCAAATTCCGGTATAATCACATTGAAAGAAGAAGTCGCAAAGAGGCTCAAGTTAGATGTTGGTACATTTGATATAAAGTATCTTGACGATGATCATGAATGGGTTCTAATAGTTTGTGACGCAGATTTGCAAGAATGTGTGGAGTTGTCGATATCATCAGGGTGCAATATAGTAAGGCTTTTAGTTCATGATTTGTCGACCAATCTTGGAAGCTCGTGTGAGAGTTCCGATTAATTATGTGTAGCAGGTTCATGCACTGCCCTCATTTGCTCATACAAGTAGTCAACATCTCGACCCTTTAGCATTCCACTTGTAGAGCATCAACTTGTAAAGTTCTTGCAGAAAAACACTCCAAGCGGTGTCTAAACTCCGTTTTCAGCATCTCCTTTTGCATTTTTGTGATATTTTGGTTGTTTTGAAAATGAGGTGTTTGAAATATTGATAACTGTTTGAGCAAATAGGTTTAGTGTTGTTATATTAGGGAATAGGGTAAAAGTTGTAGATTATCGGGTCATAGCAATGTGACCAAGTTTTAGGGAGGAATTTTTCCAGATTCATTGTTGTATAAGATACATTGGATGTTGAACAGTGTAATTGTAAGTATTTATGTTCTTTTTCTTTTTTATACATTTGCTTCTAGTTCTTGTTTCAAAAGTAATTCAAAACTAATCTTTAATACTAATTTAGAGATTTAACAGCTTCATCAGCACCCTACAGTATGGGTTCAAAAGGAAGAGTTGAGTACATCTAAAAGCGAGCTTAGTTCTAACGACTATATTTGAGTGACTCCAGAGGTACCATTCAGATCATATGTTTATGGTGTCAATGTTAGCACACGCAGCCGAATATGAGTACAATTTACAATTCTACAACGTCTAATACAATTGCTTACTTGTTTATCATAATTCATTAAGATCCGTTCCTCATCTTCCATTTAAGTACCTGATCGTGTAAGTCTCAGCATTCAACTTGCAGCTCTCGCTGATTTCCTTGAGTAGAATTCCAATTGTTGTTAATAATAGTGGGAGGTGGAACCGGAAAACATTATCTGCGTGCATATTCTACATTGATGGTTAACAAATCTTGATTTGGTCTGTTATCATCGTCATTGAGGTCCCTTTCTCTCTTTTAATGCCGATAACACTGTTACATGAAAATGTAGCAAGAGTGTGTGTACATACTTCAAGATATAGTATCCAAACTCATAAGGGTTGAACCAGACCCCCTTTGGGATTATGTGAAACAAGTAATTTTGAAGAAGAAAAGAATAAATAAACAAGATTACGAGTACCAATACGGTTCCTTGAGACTTCATTCTTGCATCTTCCAGTTTGTCGTTTAACGTTCTTTTTGGTGTAAGAAAAAAGTATCATCTCCTCCAAATCAACACGATAATAATCAATTTGACCACAGACGTGTCGTTTAAGTTTCTTTCATTGATGAAGAGAAGGGCACTTGATTCTCATTTCTGATCAGTATCATAAGGGAGCCAGCTTCGGTCAAGTATTTACTTGAATCAAGTTTTTAACATATCACTAAATCGATCATACAACCTCTAGTATGACCGATGTTATAGCTTGTATATAAACATACTTAGAGCTACACTCTGTTAAGATAAATAGGCAAACTACGTTTCATGTCATAATCACACGAATTATCGTTTATGGAAATCTAAACTAACAAATACTACGCCTTGAGTGCACATTCACCTCTTTGAAAATCAAAAAACGAGCGAGCTCAACATGACACTCAAAACACAAACACAAGGCTACAACTTTGATAAAAAAAACAAACAGGTAACAGAATAGAAGGTGTTCATTCACATTCGATAACATAATGTGCAAACGGGCACATTAATTGGTGAACACTCATATTCATAGCTCAATCTGGCAAATGGTTCAACTTTAGGCTTATTATTATTAATCAACATTACCATATCGATCCATACATTTAGAACATTGCCTATATTTTGCATGATTGTCGACATCTTTAAGCTTAAAGGTTCACCAGAAGTTGTAAGTAGTGCATGGTCTCTCACAGGTTGCCCAAAAGACTGTATTATTACTCCATTTACACAAGACAGATCGACTTTAAATATTGATATGATCTTTTCAGAGATCACCAAAGGGGAGAACAACGTCATCTATGCAAGCAATTTAGACTCCTATAACTTTAAAAGTAATGAAAACAAAAATCGTCTAGAAAAATAATGACGCGATTACGATGCTGGTTCTCACCAGAATATGAATTACTTTGGGTGGTGGTTTTGGCCGTTAAATTTGCTTTTGACACTAGACAAATATCGATGCATAGAAACGAGATTTTATAGCCGCAGATAATTGTAGTAATAAAAAAAAAAAAAAAATGTCTATGTGTTATAAAGGAAAGATAACCCGGTTCCACCAGTTCCAGTAGAAAAAACGGGTCAAATTTTAACAAATAAAGTTTTATTTGTTATTATTATTATTATTATTATTATTATTATGATTATTATTATTTTTAAATTGACACCAATATTTAAAGAAAAAAATTATTATTATTATTATTATTATTATTATTATTATTATTATTATATTTTTTTATAATAATTATTTTATTAGAACCATAAAAATTTACATGAAGTTGGATGGGAGTCTAGACACAAGTTGTGCTCCCACTCCTTTATTATTATTATTATTATTATTATTATTATTATTATTTGAAAAAATTTACTCCAGTATTACCTTGTTAATTTTTCTATCGATTAAAATCATACTTTTTTAAGCAACATTAAACTTATCAATTTTTTTTAATTTATTTATTTATTTATTTATTTATTTAATTTTCGTGAAAAGGTTGATACTTTGAGCCATGGACCTTGAAGCCTTATTTCATATCCCTATAGTTGTAATTCACCATCAAATCATAAACAACTTGGTTGACTTCTGTTTCGTTTCACTTTGGTTTCTTGTTGAATTTCCTTTGATGTTTGCTTTTTCACTTAAACCTTGAACCATGACTCATGGATCCGTAAGTAAAAGCTAAAATCAAACTTCATTTTTATGAGTATAATATCTTCTTTCAGTATTATATATTATAATCACATCCAACATACTATCTTGAATTATAACAGTACTTCCACCTTCTTGTAATTTTTGTAAAGCATCTAATGAAAAAGTATCATTTATTTTAAAAAAACAAATACATATTTTTAAATTAATAAGTAAATTATTTTACATGTTTATATCAAAAAGTTAAAGTAAGAATCTGTTATAAAATAGGCAGGACCAACTCAGTTCATCGTTATGGTTAGGAAATAGAAATAATTAGTAGATAAAGTCTGGATCTTTTGCAACCGCTATCTAGTCTCCTGTTATGTTAAGTTTGTTTGTAGCCGTTTTATGTTTTTTGAAACATGTTTGACCTGAAGCAGTGTTAGTAAAATCATAAAGTAGCTGGCCTCTAGGCTTACATTGTACTATATCTTGGGATGAGTTTGGCACGAATTTGGTACCGACGCGGTACCAAATTGGTGGTATCATATTTTTACCAAACATAAAAATGTGCACTGATACCGTACTGAACGGGATTCCAATACATGTACCGGTTCTGGTACTCGTTACTAGGAAAACGGTACACATTCGGTTTTTCCCATTTCTTGAAATCAAAATAAACAAACCAAAAGAAACCAATTTTTTAGATGTTAAGCGATCCAAATTTTTCGATGTAGTTGTCCAAACAACCTTTTGGTTTTTATGTTAAATCTCAAGTAGATGTAGGAAGTTTTATCTCAATTGGGCGAGTGGTATAATGATCCATGTATTGCTATTTCCACACTTCTTTTATAATATTTTTTAACTCTTTGCTTTTTTGGTTTAATTCAATGTCGTCCGATAAAAGATGATATGACAAGAAGTTAACAAGAAGTGTATTTAATGAAGCCTAAATTACGTTGTTTTTCGAATCCTTGTACGTTTTATAGTAATTTAGCAGTCTTTTATGATTTTTTGCATGAATGAGGAAGAACTATGATGATGAGAACCCATGGGTATCATATATTTTGTAAATCTTGTTTATAACCTGAACTCTTAACCTAAAATTACGCACGGGCTTGAGCCAATGAACAAAATATAAACAACTTCTTTTTCACAAGAAAAAAATATATTTGCGAAAAGATTGTATTATTTTGTAAGCATGAGAATTCACATTTTTTTTTTCACAACAGATAAAATATTTTATTAAGAATAAAACAAGAAGTTTGAGAAAAGAAATGTTACACAATATTGTTACAAGCAGTCAAGGAATCATTAATCCAAGCATACCAGTTAGGAGTTAGGACGAAAGTTCACATTATATTCCGCGACTTGCATTTGAAGAAAAAAGAAAAAAAAAGAGAAGATTATCTTTGGACCTTCGACCTTGGACACTAGACATGATTGCTTTCCACGCTTTAATTTATATCATCTAGCTAGTTGGATTTTTCCCATCTAGATTGTTAGTGATCAGATCACTTGGCAACCTTAAACCCTTTTGTAACTCAATCAACCATTTAAGCTACTTTTNTTTTTTTTTTTTTTTTTTTTTTTTTTTTTTTTTTTTTTTTTTTTTTTTTTTTTTTTTTTTTTTAATGGCAAATTTGTATTAAAACACACTAGCAAGAAGGTAGGCGGAGGGGAACATAATTACATAGCAATAGAAAGTGCGATTTGAGAGTTGCTAAACCACTCGATCCAATTACAAAACCTTTTTCTTCGCCTACTAGAGATCCAAGTGAAAGAGTATAGCTTAATGTCATTAAGAATAACCACACCAATTAATGATATCATTCAATTTAATTAAAATTCATGATAAAAAATCTAACTATTTGCAAATATATTAAATATTTCATAACTGTAAAGACGCAAACAAACTGATAATAGCTCGCTTGCAAGATGAAACTATAATTTTTGTTGTCTAGCTAAAACAATATGATTATCATCATATATCCAAAACATAATACATCTTATGACTAAAATATTGGTAGTAGGGTCCGGTTGATTCAACTTAGCAAATAGCTAGAACTAATATATTAAAACTTGCTACTTGAACCTTGAACTCCAAAGATGATCCCAACCTCTCTATTCACACGTAAATTATATGTTAACTTCAAACCTAGGTCTTCAATCAATATAAATACGTACTCCCACATACAAAGACAAACCTCAAATAGCAAAAATGGATTTCTGCATAGATTGGCGCTTTCTTCTGCTACCTCTTGCACATCTGCGCTTCCTCTTTTCTCCTTACACTTCTGCCGTTTTCACCGTCTTCCTTCTCATTGTTTCCATCAAAGTCCCTCTCCGCCTAGAACTATCAACCGATTCAATGTTTCGTTTTCAAGCAATAGACTTCTCAATTTCAGTTATGGCATGTTTCTTATGTTCGATCTTCATGTCAGCAACACATTTTTTTATTGCCACTCCCATACTAGCCTTGTGTTTGTCTCCTTGGGAAGATTTTCTTTTTAAACTCCTGAAATTATGTTTTCTATGGTTATATCATACCCTTAAAGCTGCTCCTATTCTTGACATTCTTTGCATTTTCAATCACGGTCAAAGGGAAGAAACACTAGTTGATCAACACGACCAGTTGAGTGACAGTAATGAACTTTATGACTTAGAAGCGCAAGTTGATGTGGAGTTGAATAGTGAGATATATGATGAACAAGCGCAGATTGATGAGGAGTTGAGTAGTGAGCCATATGACGAAGAATCACAAGCTGTTCAGGAGGCCGAAGTTGAGTTGAGTTAACTTTGATTAGAGTCTTGCCATGCAATGTACGTGAAGTTGCATTAGCTTCATACTCCGTATATGATAATGTTGTTTCCTTTTACATAGTTCGGGTGTTTGTAATATATATAAATATATATTTTTCTGGTATGCAGTTATCCATAATGTGCATGCATGATTGTGTGTAATTGTTTGTTAAACTTATAATTTAATTTAAAGTGTTTATTTTAACGAAGTTGTTGCTGGTTGCTGGTAATAACTATTACTGTAATATTTACCATCTTAAAAATAGTTTCAGGTAATTACTGTCAAATGTTACCTTTTAACTAACAAAAATGTATATATCTAGATATGTTTGATCCATTATCGATTAGTTATTACAATATTAATGTGTGTTGTTTGTCTCTTATATTTAATTTTTATATAGTTTTTTTTAGTTTTAGTAAAGTTTGCAGATAGGCTTATATGATACTTTGTCTTTCTTACATGATGGTAAAGTGGTTAACAGAAGTTCAAGGTCCATCATTCAAATGTGCGACAACAGTAGGGAACGGTCTTTTGTTACTAAAATAATATCTAATTAATTCTTTGTTATCTGGAAACATGATTTTCATTTCTGTATTTAGTAATTACAGATCTAAAGTCATATTTTTCTTTATATAATGTTAACAACTAAGGTTTTCTTACATACAATTTGCTAATGGAAACAAAGAGCAGATACACGGGTTGACATCCTTGTCATGTTGATTTCTTCTTTATTTAGGTTGTATCTGCTCTTTGTTTTTGCTTGAACCATGACCCATGAGTCCATGTCTAGAACCACTTAAAGGTAGCCTAGTGGTAAAAGAGCTTGTGACTATCACTCTAAAATGTGTGAGGTCTCAAGTTCAATTATATTCCTGCTAGGTGCAAACAACCTTAAGTGGCCACGCCAACCTCCTGAAAAGGGAGGGCTTTACCTGGTTTGAGTCTGTGTGGCGGTGGGTTCAAACCCGTGGATTAGTCGGCCAAAAAAATCAGAATCATGATTAAAAAAAAAAAAAAAAAAAAAAAAAAAGGTCTTTTGTCTAAACATTAATGTCTAAAGCCCCTCAAAACCTTGATCCATATGCACGCATTCTGTATAAATATACTTGATAATTTACATGGGTTAATAAAATTTATTTTGTAGTGCAAATTTTCATAAAATGAAGTGTACCAGATCAAATTTTTTGTGTCTAGTTTATTACAGTAGTTATTTCCAAATATATTGCACCCAATAATTTTGAGTTATAAGTCTGCCACAATATTACCATGATCCATTTCCTTCTTGTCCCTAGAAATGTCACTGTCATCAAAGAATACTTATTCGGCTTTCCCTTTCCAATTAGTTTCATTTTAGACTTTCTTTTGCATTATATTTAAACTTTGCACCATGAACCATGAGCCAAAATTTATAAACCACCACTCATACCATGAACCTTGAATCCATGACTTGAAACTTAAATCGCAAGTATTCACGAGTTCTCTTTTCCTCTTTTTGTTATTACTAAGAGTATGGATGATAAAGGAAGAAAGCTTTGTTCTTGGGTTATCAGACTTTAGTGGTTTTGTCTGATATTGGATCATATGATGTATAGTTCTAGTCTGTTTGTATTATTGTTTCGTATGTTCAAATATTTGGGTGTTGTCCAAATGTTTACTTCTATTCTTATGATGTACATTTTGAGAAGATTAAGCGCAAAAAA